>QRFJ01006080.1:0-36703 GCA_006176705.1 Cocos nucifera | reverse complement strand
GAAGATCTATGACTTAATATTTTTTTAGAAAGATTTAATTTAGGTCTCTTAGACTTGACTTGATTTAGTCATAATAGTTATGACTAACTTAGTGGCATGGGTTAGCTCGAATTGTTAGCCACCTTTAATCAAAACTAGATCAACCCAAATGGCCAGATAAGTGAGATCGATGGAAGGGATATACCATTAACTCAATAAGAATGCATTCAGATCGAGTAGCTCTCAATCAAAAATTAATCGATCGTATCTGCCAAACTTATCTTAGACACCAAATTATCAAACCAGAATCAATCAGGTTAGCCTGCAATCCAAGCTTGAATCATAGAGCCAAATTAGTCTTGACTTGGTCGACCACATATTACTATGAGTCGATCTTGATCCAGACTTAATCCTATTAGGCTGATCAATTCTAAGCACTCTTAATCCCACCTAACCAACTCTTGATTCGATTTGATCAACCGCTAGACCAAATTAAGCTACCCAAGCCTGAATCTAAATTTATAAAGGTATCTTAGATCTAAAAATTTATAATTTTTAGACATAATTTATTTCATAATCTTAATTCATAAACAGAAATATGCAAAAAAAATTTTGGATTTTAAGATCTAAGATTTTGTAAAAAATTAAGTTTTCGATTTCTAATTAAGGACAAACGCGCAACACCCCTACACACCATAAGAGCATCCCATCGAATGAAAAGAGAATCCCATCAAATGAAAAGAGAGGGCCTTTAAACCCTTCTTACTCTTATGACCGGATGGCCAAGAAAAATGCCTTAATCAGAAATAATAACAAAACTACAGAAGATTAAGATCTATAACACATATCAAATATAAAATCATAGATCTATTCATGCATATTCTATATACATCTCATGTATCATTTATTAAAACTCAAATGCATGCTTTTAGATCTAATATATCATATATAATATTTAAAAAATAAATTTTTAAATTGATCATATCAGTATAAAATCTATTCTAGATAATTCATAGAACTATTCTACAACTAGTTTAGGCATGCATCTATCATATCTCATATGAACATTTAAATATTTAATTTTTTATTTTTTAGATCTGATTATAATATTTATAACATCAAAAAAATAAAAATAAATGGATCTAAAAATTTATTTTAATTATATCAAAAAAAAATTATACTAGACTACACATAGAATAATTCTATACTTAGTCTAGACGTATATCTCATACGACATTGATACGAATCTAAAATTTAATTTTTAGATTTTAGATCTGATCACATCTGATATGATATCTAAAATTTATAATATTAGAATATAAATTATAAAATAAAATATATCTAAAATAGATCTGAAGAACTGCTAATGCAGCTCTGATATCAGTTGAAGGAAAATCGATATTTTTCTGGTACTGGATCATTCAGATCTGATTGGATCTAAAGAAATATTCTAAAAAAAAATTTAAAAATCTTAATCAGATCTGAGATATATCAAATTTGATCTAATAGATCTAATATTAAAAATAAAATTAAAATTAAATTATATTTAATTTCATACCTTGTTTAGGCAATCTGATTATCCTGTCGATGATCTATTCAAGCCCAAGATTTTGGATGTAGCCACACAAATGCCTAGCCTCTACCAGAGTCCACTCTAGCAAGATCTAGATATGATCTCCTTCTAAATCTGATTTCTAAAAATCAGATTTACAACTGATTCATAGAGCCTTCAAAAGATCGATGAAAGTCGCGCACTCGTCTCATGAACACATTGTAGTCTTCCTAATCCTTGCGCCAACAACTTTTTTCTTCCTTGCTGGATTCAACCAACCTTTTAGGCATAGAGAGGGGAAAGAGAGGACAAGAAGGAGGCATGGAAGAGAAGAGTGGCAACCTTACGGTGTGGTGAATGGGCAAACTCTCTAAACCCTAGGCGCAGACAGGGTTTAAATAGATCCTACTGCACCATGCAGTGCCACACAAGTCCAACCAATCATATTGCTCAAATTAATCAAGTATAAATCTAATTGGTAGGATGATGTCACCTAATCCAATCAAGTTAGAGACTCCATTAATCCTCTATAGATGGCACCAAGTTTGGATAGGCCCAAACACTTTAGCGTCTAAGAGTTTGAAGCCATCATGCAACCTCTAGAGTCCCATCTGTATGGGACTCTTCACTTTTCCCCATGTGCATACGCTAACTAGGGGCATGCACACATTCTTGTGCATGAAATCCAAGGGAGCATGCGCCCCAAGGAGATGTCCAAAGGGGGCGCATGCCCCTGCCCCTTCTTTCCTACATTGAGACATCTCATGTCTCGGCAGTGATAGAAAATGGCAGGTGGCAACAAGAATTAGCAGATGTTGTATTATTTCCATCTAATGTATTAAGATAATCCTTTTCTGATCTAAACAAGCTCTAGTAAGATAAAGACAAACCCATACAGGATTTTCTGATGAGCTCAAACCAATCTGGCTTAGCCGAGATAAACCAGAAAGACTACAGAAGGAGAAAGTTAGGCTCAATCGTGTGCTAGCATAATTTTCTTGAACCTAATTGAATCTTATTCAAATTAATCAAACTAAGTTAGCTCAACTGATTACTTCCAATCCCAATCCCTTGTTTGTGTGATCTAGTTAGGTTCAATTCCATATGGTAATAAGATATATCGCAATCTCCATCATCAACATCATCGAAACATCTTTCGATAGACCATAACTTTTTTGATTCATACAATTAGAATGATCGATCCATACAATTAGAATGATCAATCATCAAGATTATTCTAATTACTTCTAAAATCCACTAGTGACACCTAGCAGTATATGGTGGCAACACATCAGAACTAAAAGTGAACCTCTCGATGTAGCTACCTATGTGATTGGGTTCTTCTATCTTGAGCCCCAATGGGATTAGGGTTAAGGTGAACTCGTCAAACCCAATATCCATCATATGAATTAATTATTTGATTCGAATCTAATATGAAAATCTAATAGAAAATCTTTCTATCATCTTCACACTACCATGGCCATGGACTTATGGATTCAATCTCATGATCATCACAGGGCTACCCTCATCTACTGAGGTAGATAGATCTTCTATTGGTGCAATCCAATTTCTATAATAAACATGCTATAGCCAACATACACCTTAGAGTTATGAATGAATAGAAGATCGATTTATGGTATAGTCAAACTATAACACCCTCAAGGTGAACTTTCAATACACCTCAGGTTAAAGAATCAGACACACTACTGCAGCATCGAGCTAGTCATCGACGAGAAGATAGACTCCCTTATGACTGCTCGAGATGGTCATGCTCAGTGCTCTCATTCCCTAATGAGTATTGTACTCTTGCTTCGATGTCTCCATACCATAGACTTAAGACTCATCTATCCTAAGAAAGCGATCATACACCAATCTTCTGCATCAATCACTATCCTCATAATGTTTCTATGGTCAGGAGCAGTTTATGAGTTAATTATGAAAATTCATGACTAAAATTTTTAACTCTTAAAAATATGAATTGTTATTATCATTAACTCAAAAGATTTATCATAAATACTTTAAATACATACTGTGATAGAAAATAATTTTTTTATTAATTTATAGTCAAAATTATAAAATTATCCTTAGAAGTATATTACAAGTGTCAGTCAATCTAGCTTCTAGGGCACACATCTAATAGAAAATGCTAGAATAATATTTATTTAATTATAATTTATATACAAATATAAAAAAATATGTCAACCATCAACAGGCTGATGATTAGCTTTGGAATACTATTTTCAACTCTAATTAGGTTATGAGATGACCTAATCATCAAGGGTGTATGGTTTTTGATTTGATCAAGTCTTTGGCATAATTAATTAAGATTAATTAAGGCTTTATGAAGCCTAATTAAATTAGATTCTCTGTGATTTATTTAGGTCAAATTTGGTTGAAACCAAATAACTAAAACATAAAGTCCAAAAAATATGGATTGCACCCTATGCCACCTAGTCTTGTGTGCCAATAATTCTCCATGCCAAAAGTGTTTTGCATGAAGAATTTCCATGCCCCTACCCTAGTTGTCTCCCACTCTAAGAGCCCTTGGATGAGGATTAAAGGGAATTTAGATTTGATTTGAATTCTATTTGAGATAGGGATGAGTCATAGTTTGAATTTGATTCAAACCAGTCCATGATTCATCAACCCTATCCTTTTTCTCTATATAAGGAACCTCTTGGATGTGGGAGATAAGATTCTCTAAGTTTTGGGCTACCAAAAGAGAGCTTCTAGGGTTTTGGGCAAGAGGCTTGGGTGGTCTTCTCCCTTGGTGTGAGTTCTAGAGGAAACTAGTTCCTCTTTGGGTGAGAAAGGAACCTAGATCTAATCTAGAATTTCATGTGAGGGAAATCAAAGAGAAAAGTGTGTTCTCCTTTTTTTTTTCTTCCACCAAATTCTCCTCTTTCTTCTTCAGATCTAAAAATGTTCAGATGCTTTGAGGAAGAAGAAGAATTAGCCATATGATAGCCTTTCACATGAGTTAGCACTCTCGGGAATATGGATTAGATCAGAACTTCGAGTGGATGATTTATAGAGGTCGAACACCCTGTACGGCTGTGAGCAACTCTGAAGTACCTTGGATCTTTGAGATCAATAGCAGTGTTCATCGACCATAACAAAAAAATAGAGTATTAGCAATGGACATTAGCGACATCATTTTTGCCACCACTAATAATCGATATTAGTGATGAAATTAGCAATGACAAAACTGTCGTCATTAATAATCTTTTTTATCGATAGCTTTAACGATGAAAGTTTAGCCATCTCTAGTAATTATTAACGATGGTAGTGGCGACGGCAATGCCGTTGCTATAGGTATTAGCAACAGTATTTAGCCACCGCTAATACTAAGTAATTTTATTTTTTTAATTAAATTTTATTATTATTAGCGATGGCAGATAATTATTAGCAATGGTGTTTTATCATTGCTAATAAAAAATAATTTTAATTTTTTAAAATTTGGTTGTAGGATCTAAGCAATGGAATTATGTTATTAACGATGGAAAAAATCATTGCTAATATTAATAATTTTTAAAAATATTTTTTAAAATTATTTAAATATTTTTTTTCAAAATTATTAGCTATGGCAAATTGAACCATTGCTAATAACCATCCATAATTAATTAATTTAACTATAATTATAATTAATATTTTTTTTAAAAAATAAATTTATTAGCAATGGCTTTTTCATCGCTAATAGTCAAAAGTCCATCGCTAATACGTATTAGCGATGGCAAAAATGCCATCACTAAATGTCATTTCTAATTTTAATTTTTTTTTATTTTTTTAAATATAGTATAATTTTAAAATTTAAAGTCCATCTTCACTATTCATTATCTAAGTAATTATTATTAGAGTATCTTCACAAAATACTATCTTGATCCGATAGCCCTAGCTATGTCGATCAATAAAATTTGATTTCGACAGTCACAAACAATCGCTTGATGATTTAATAGATAGAGACCATTGATGGATTCAAAAACTTGCAATGATGATTTTGATGATATTTATAGCATACTATCAAAATTTTACTTTAATCAAATGTCATTATCATAATTAATTTAGCACAAAATGATTTGAACCATTAAATAAAAACTGAGTAATCAAAAGGTTAAATGGCATTCGATTATAAGATAATTTTTTAGGTAAATGATCTTTGCTACTACTTTGATTATTTGTATGGTGGTTATCATAAAATTTAAACCATGCATATATGAATGATCCAAAACTATATGACTCTTGATACTTATTTTCGAAGTCCTTAAGTAATTATACTTGTGCTTTTGTAAGATTTGCTTAACATGGATGGTTCATATATATACACTTTAAATTTTATGATCACTACCATACCAATAATTAAAGTAGCAGCAAAAATTATTTATCTAAAAAATCATCTTAAACGAATGCTGCTTGGCATTTTGATCACTCATTTTTTATTTAATGGTCAAAATAATCCTATGCTAAATTGACCATAATAGTGATGTCCGATTGAAGTAAAATTTTGATCGTATGCTAAAAATATCATCGAGATCATTGTTATAAATTTTCAAATCCATCAGTGGTCTCTATCTATTAGATCATCAAACGATCGTTCGTAGCCTTCAAAATTAAATTTTATTGATCGACATAGCTCGGGCTATCAGATCGAGGTGGTCTTTTATGATGATACTCTAATGATAATTATTTAGATAATGAATGGTAAAAATGGGCTTTAAATTTTAAAATTATATCATATTCAGAGAAAAATTTAAAAAAATATTAATAATAATTTTTTTACCAACAGCATTAGCGACGATAAGTTTGCCATAACTAATAAAAAATTTAATTATCTGATAAAAATATTAGCGATGGATTTTTATTTTTAGCGATGGAGTTCCATTGCAAATGCTTTTACCGATGGTATTAGCGATGGCAAGTTTACCATCACTAATGGTCTGTAACTTCAAAACAATCGAGAAAAAAAAAATTTGCTCCCACACTCATTCTCTCTTATTCCCGCCCTTCATCCTCCTCTCACTGGCATCCAAACCTCCCTCAGCCCACAACCCTCCTTTCCTCCCTCCCTATCCCTTTCCTACAACGTCCCGTGGCTGAGCTCTCCCTCTCCTCCCTTCCTCTGTCTCTCCACTCCTGGAGCCCTACCTCTCCTCCCTTCCTCCATTCCACCACCATCGGAGCCCTCCCTCCCCTCCTTTTCTCCATTTTGACATCGTCGACCCCTCCCCTTCTCCTCCATCACCAACCATCGGAGCCCTCCCTCTCCTCCCTTCCTCTATTCTGTCATTATCAGAGCCCTCCCCTTCCTCCTTCTCACCACTGTTAGAGCCCCCCTCTCCTCCCTTCTACTATCCCGCACCGCTGAAGCCCTCCCTCTCCTCCATCCACCACCGTCGAAGCCTGCCTCTCTCCCTTTCTCTATCTTGCCACGCAAGAGCCTCTCTCCTCCCTTCCATTCTGCACTCCTTCCTCCATCCCACCACTGCAGGAGCCCTCCTTCCCCTCCTTTCCTCCATCCTGACACCACCAAAGCCCTCCCTCCCATCACCAGTCACCCCTTGCATGATGGCTCATGGCCCCCTCCTGGCTTTCGGTCCGCGGTACATCCTCCTTGCTTCGTTGGTCCTTCCTAAGCTTGTCCGAGAACTTTCCTCCCCCGGCCCATCATCCCCTCCAATAGAAAGGTAAATTCATGAATAATTTTTTTTTTATTTAGTATGTTTTGTATTTGAACTTAGGCTGTTCATTCAATTTTAACTGACCCAAACTGATCTGACCTAAAAATTGAATAATAGAAAAATAAAAACCAAAAACCAACTCAAATAAGAAAGAAATCAAATCAAAATCAAATCAAGAATTTCGATTTGATTCGATTTGATTTTTTTATTTTTTTATAATTTTGACCATTTTTAATTATCTATTTTTTATAAAACATATTCAAATATTTATTATTGATTCATTATTAGTTTGTTATATTATATTTAATTAAATTTAGGATCATTGAATTTTTTGATTGGTAATTTCTTACATTAAAAATAAATAATTGATAAGTAATGGTATGTTAGTAATTGATAAATTATAAGTCAATAATATTCGATCGCAAATCGATCATTAAATTATTAGTGATCGATTTTTTATTTTTAGTGAATAATTTTTTTATCACTAAAATTCTATTTTCTTGTAATGAATTTCACTCCATCCATCTTTCTATTTAGTTTGTTTAATCATTCATTATACTTTGTATTCTCTCATTATTTTTTCAAAAAGCCTAACTTCTCTTTTCTTGTATAGAGCTGAGATAGTATCATCATCAAAGAAAAAAATGTATCTTTATAACATGAAAATGTAATATTTATTTTTTGATTTTTAGTATAAGTGAGGAAAAGAGATATGAAAAAATTGATCAATGTATAAGTTTCTAAAATAATATTATATATCATATATCAGGACCCACGACTATGTGACCAACTGGGCTCATTATTCTAGCCATCATGTCAGATAATTCTATTAGTAAACTTTTTTATTTATTTTTTGTTTTCATATTTAGAAGTTCATATTTTTAGGCTAAGCTTGAGTCGAAAAAGAAAATTTATGAGCTAAAAATTTAATCTAATCATCCAATTGATGGGCTAGAGATATCTATAGTTCTGTATCATCAAATAAAATATATAAAAATAATCTATTCGAGAATCAAAGAAGGATATCAAAAGATATACCTTCGTATCGAAAGATACATCTTTGTATCAAAACTTATGAATAATATTTTATTTTTCTTTATTTTAGGATACTGGGATATCTAATTTTCATCCATCAGCTACTAAAGATGAGTAAAAGGATGAGAAAAATATTATTTGATTTTTTTTTATTTGTATATAATTTTGATATCTCATTATTCTATGTGCCCTAATGGAGCAACGAGGAGTATGCCAGTAGGTCATAAAGGATCTTCAAGATTTATAGCTGAGCGACCAGCTAGGCTCGTTGTTCCAACCATCTCATTAGGTAATTCTATTAGTAAACTCTTTTACTTATTTTAAGTTTTCATATTTAGAAGCTTCACATATTTAGACTAGGCTTAAGTAAAGAAAAAAGATCTAAGGGCTAAAAATTCAATCTAACTATTCAATTGATGGACCGAGGGTCTTTATAGTTCTATATCATAGAATGAAATGTGTAGGAATAATTTGTTCAAGAATCGAAGGAGAGTATCGAAAGATACGCCTTTGTATTAAAAGATACGCCTCCATATCAAAACTTATGAAAAATATTTTATTTTCTTTATTTCAAAATACTGAGATAACCAGCTCTAATCCACCAACTGCTGAAGATGAGCAGGAGGACGAGGAGGACATTACCTTTTTTTTATTTATATATAATTTTAATACTTATAATGCAGTATCTCAATATAAAATTATATAATTTATATTTTTAATATAATATAATTAAATTTATATTTATGATTATGTTGAATATTTATTATCATTTTTAATAGATTTTAAAAAATATTATTATTTATTAATAGATTTTAAAATATTTAATTATATTTTATAAAAAAATTAAAATTATTAGTGACGGTACTAGTGACAAAAATATCATTGCTAACAGATTTTTATCAATTTAATTAATAAAAATTAAAATTTTTAGTGATTCTATCTTTGTTGCTAATGTCATTGCTAATTAATTATTATATGCCATCACTAATTAGTTATTAGCGATGACAATAGTTGTCGTCGCTAATAATAACAATTAGCGATAAGAGTTTTTCATATTAGATTTTGCGACGGTATTAGCGATGGCAAGATTATTAGCGATGGCATATGAAATATTAGCGATAGTGTTTAGCCATCGCTAATAGTCAGAATTCATGTAGTGAACCCGCACAAACATAATGAGTTCTGAACTCATAGATTAGAACTAGATCAGTTCTAATGGTTAGACCTGATCTAGGGCATCGATGTGATTAATGCAAGATTTAGTTTTTCAGATCTATATGCATCAGAAAATAAGTTAAAGGTCCTGGGCATGATAGTTTAGATTTGATCTCTTGTCTATAATCTAGATTAAATTGTTTAATCTAGTCTATTTCACTGTAAAATTTTAAAATTGCGTGCATGGAACTATCCAACTTTTCCTTCACCTCCTTGGTGATTGATATGCCTCAGCTCATCCTTTCTACCTTGCTCCTCTTCTTTTTGGTGATTGATATGCCTCAGCTCATCCTTTCTACCTTGCTCCTCTTCTTTTTTCTAGGCTTACTCCTAAGTGAGTCTCCATAGGAGACTATAGCATCCTCAGGGTTAGCATATTTCTCTACCTAATCCAACATCTTGATTAAGTCCTTTGGATACCACTTCTCTAATAAAGAGAAGAGGAAATGATACTTGCAAAATCTACCCTTCATAGTGGATATGGTGATCAAGTGATCTAGATTATGAACCTCTAATATGCCCATATTAAAGTGCCTTATATAGTCCCTTAGGGACTCTCCCTCTCTCTACTTCATGTTGACAAGGGAACCAACTTGCAGTGTTGCCTCCTACAACTAAAGAACCATGCTATGAATGGCTAGTGAAGCTGCTCGAATGAATAATTAATTGAGCCCAATTGGAGACATGAATACCAAAGCTAAGCCACTTTCTAGAGAGTTAAGGCAAAGCTTTGTAGTGGACACTATCAATGGCATCGTGGAGGACTATGAGAGCCTTAATGCTCTCCAAATGGTTGATGGAGTCGATGGTCCCATCGTATAGCTCCAGTTGAGATATTTTGAACCAAAATGAGATTAGTTCATTTGTAATCTTCTAATTGAATGATGGGTCCATGCAAAAGTCAAACTTGTTAAGCAAGGCTTGGGCCTATCCTTTTAAGGCCTCAATTGTTGACACATCCCATGTAATTTTTGGTCGATGTCGGCATCTTGGCCCAAATAATGCTCTAAGTGTTAAGATGAGGAATACCTCAAAGTAGAATCCTTATCCGATCATGGAGTTGGGGAGCACCTTTGGTGGCCATACTTAAGACTTCTTGGTCAGCCATGCCAGCTTGACTAGACTCACCCTAGATTGTGAGGGCAAGACTGGTGGATCTATGGTGGCATATAAGTAGGAGCTAGGATTAGATTATTTTGTGACTGCTAGGGTGTCATAGACTATCGCACACCAAGACTATTATGGTTAGAGCTTGTATCTATTAGATGAGAAAATTAAACTACTCAAGGGTAACCATTGCTAGAGGATTAGGTGATTGAGATGGTGATACTCTGATGGAGCTTGATAACAACAAATTGAAGTATTCAAAGTGTGTGATGCCCCCAGCATGATCTCATCATGATTTTAGACTTCTCTCTTCCGAAAAAGGTCAAATGCCCTTCTTTTAGCACTAATCTTTTTGCTACTGAATTTTAAGGTCAGACAGAGATCGATAGGGTTCGAAGTGAGCTGAGGTTAGTGATGTTGCTGAGGCTCCTAATTTTAAACACCAAATTTGGAAAGAAGTCCTCTTGTCAGGATTTTTCCTGCAAGAATCCTTCGATGCCCAAGTCAATTGATGCGTGCTAATTTATAGCTATGGCAAGTGCACCAATCGATCAAGTAATAAAGTGAATGAGTAGAGTATCGTCCCTAGAGGATTGAAAAATAAGTACTGAAAAGCTCTTTTCTATACTTTATTTAGAAGATCAATTTATGAGAATAAGAAATTAAAGAAAATAAAGAAAATAAAAATAATTAAAAGTTTTTAATTAAATAGAGAGAGTGTAAATTATTAGGGTTTTAAACTCAAGAGCAATGGATTACTAAGACAATCGGTTCACCAACTCAGTCAATACAATATTTAGGTTTTTAGATTAATTTTATTTCATGTGACGGTGGAGTCTCCTAATTTATTCACTATCCTTTGATCCAGGCATAGCAAAACTATTAATATTTATTAATTATCCTTTGGTCCAGGTATAATTTAAATAAATATTAATGCATTAGATTTTGTGAAACCCTCTAATTAAAATATGCTGCATCCAAAGCGCACTAAAATTTCCGCATGCATATGAATTCTAATTTGATTCATAATACAAGGTATATAATCAAGAAGCATTAACATAGATGTACTTGGTCCATAACATCTATGTTCATCAGATCAATTAGAAGATGGCCAGTAATCTAAAAGCATTAAGATCAGATTTATATACTCCTCATGAATAAAATTTAAAAATAAATCACACTGAATTTTGCATCAAAAGAGTGGCTACACCTTAGCCTTAGTAAAAAAAAAATTTAGTTCATGATAATAAGTTCAAAAATAACAAATAAAATAAAAAGCATAGAGAAATTAGACTATTTTGATTACTGAAATTGATTGTCTGCTGCTCTTGATGTGGAGAACTTGGCGAAGATGAAGAGGCTCCTTAATCGATGTCTTGATCGTCGAAAGAAATCAAAAACCCTTTTTGATTTTCTTACAAATTACTCTTCTCTTTCTACCTCTCTCCTCTCTCTTTCTCTCTCTCTCTCTCTTTCTCCTCGTCTCTATCCCTATCTCTCTCTCTAATTTTTTTTTTCACGACAACCATAGGTTTTTATAGATAAAGAGTTTGATTTCTCCCCAAAATCCATCAAAAACTAGGTTTAAGACTCCCAAAATAACTCAAACTAAGATCTGGATAATTCTGCCCATTAGATGTCGATCAAATGGTCCAAAAATCACTCAAAAACCCCTTAAAATAATCCAGATCAAGTCGGATTTAATGCCAGCCATTGGATCAATGTTAGATCGAATCTGGGCCGTCCGATCACATAGAAATAAGCCTTCTGATCTATAGTTTAACTTCGAGATGAATCTCAATCGTTGGATCTCGATCGGGAGCTGCGGATGCCGTCCATCAGAGCCTTCATTTCGGCCGTCCGATCAGGTTTCAGTGAAAACTGCCCGTTGGATCAGTCAAAATTCTCAAATTGCCCTCCATGGACCATGTGCGAGCCCGATGTTGCATAGACCACCGCGTTCTTCAGCAAAGCAGAGCTCGCCTCTTACTGTGAAATTCCTGAAATACCCTTCAGATGGTCCATCTTGCACCGCGAAAAATGCTGACGTCAACGTTGCATCGACGGTTTTTTTTTTTTTTTTGAAATTCAATTTTGGGCTCGTTTGAAGTCCGTTTTGCCTGAAATTTATTTCATCTGAACCAGAAAAATAAGATCTTCACATTGGTGGCCTTCTTTCCTACATAAGATTAATAAAAGTATCAATTTCTAAAGAAATAGATTAATTTATTTTATAATTTAATACTTTTATTAGTATATTTTTACCACTTATCACACCCCCCCAACTTAGTCATTGCTAGTCCCTTAGCAATGTTTTATTTAATACCATGTTTCAATAAGATTATCCATCACAAAGATAAAATCTAGGATTAAAGGTCAAAAAGTTTAGAAAATACTGCTAACTAAGCATTGAGCTTCAGAAGCAAATTTTTCAGTCAATACAATTAAAAACTTTCTTAGAGTACATCAAAGATCTATAGCACTTGTGTTCGTGATGACTAACTTTAGCATTTTAGTATTAAATTAAAAGAACAAAAGTATCTTCTCTTATCACCTATTTTGGTCAATTTTCTATACATTCTCAATTTTATACTCATGAATTAAGGTAGCTTTCACACTACCTTCCTTTTTTTTTTTTTTTTTACTGTGCTGAGCATCCTGGCCTTTCCTTCACCGTTTTACGTGAATTTTCACACTTGACCTAGGTGCAGAGACCCAGTTACTAGGCTTTGGGCAATCCACATATACTCTATCTTTTGCACTTTATTTATAGGCAGGTAGCTCTTTCCTTAAATTCAAGTTTCTTTGATTAGAATGTATATTAATTATCAATTTTCAGTGATAATTGAATCCTCAGTTGGCCTTATAATCAATACCTACTTTGCCTTGTTAGTGTGCATGTGCAATTAAAAAGTGCTAATAGTCTTTTAATGACCTAAGTAGGCTGCTAAAAGTTGACCAACTAATCTACTTCTTTAACTCATTACATTCATTAGCAAATAATTCTATCTTTTATCACTTATCCAGTTTATCTTGCTCAAGATTTTCTTCTTGACACATGATTTTTTTTTTTTTTAACTTATTCTACATTGTCTTAAAGGAGAAAGAAAAATAAAGGGTGCAATAAAGGATAGGAAGGAATACACCTGATTTGGTTCAGTCTGGTTCTTTGGAGCTTTGAAATTTTGCTTGAGTTCTCATTGATTTTTCTGCAAAATTGAAAATACACACCAGAGCAGTAAAAGAGCAACCATAAATTACTGAAAAATAAAAGAAAAGAAAAAATGATCAAAACTAAAAAGAAAAGAAACAACCTATCTAGTAGTTCTGATTTATAGTCTTCAGCTTGACTTTCTTTGAATTCTAAAGTGGATCAATCTGGTGCCACTTCAATTGGAATACTTTCATGTTTGATCGAGTCCTCTTTCAATTTGACATTGCTCGCTTTTATAGTCTCAAACCTATTTTCTACAGAATTCTCATATAATGGATTGTCAATAATATCAATTAGAAAATAAGTTTGATTATCATCAGTTTGTTTAGTATCTTTGAAAACATTAAAAGTAACTTGTTCGTCTTGGACTCTAAGAATTAATTTTTCCTTGTTGAACATCTATTAAAGCTCCTCCAGTAGCTAAAAAGGGTCTCCCTAAAATAAGGGGTACATCATAATCTTCTTTCATATCAAGAACAATAAAATCAACAGGAAAAATAAACTTGTTTACCTTTACCAAGACATCCTCCACTATACCTCTTGGATATTTAATGGATCTGTCGGCTAATTGAAGAGTAATAGTGGTAGGCTTTGGTTCTCCTAGACCCAGCTTCCTGAAAATAGAAAAAGGCATGAGATTAATGCTTGCTCCTAAATCACATAAAACTTTATCAAAACTACAATCACCAATAATGCAGGGGATAGTAAAACTCCCTGGATCTTTTAAGCTTCTGTGGTAATTTATTTTGAAGTATTGCTGAGCATTCTTCATTCAAATTTATTCTCTCATGCTCCTTCAAGCTTTTTCTTATTTGTTAAGATTTCTTTGAGAAACTTGGCATACCTGGGCATTTGAGTAATAGCATCTACAAAAGGAAATATTAATATGTAAATTCTTTAAAATTTTGAAAAAGTTAGAAAATTCCTTATCTGGATGCTGTATTTGTCTCTCTGGGAATGGTAGTGGTGGCACGTAGGGCTTCACATTTGGATCAGCAAATCGTATACCTGGAGACCATCCATCTGCTGGTTGTTTTGGTGACTGACGAATTTTAGTTGATGGTTCCTTATTTGTAGTTGGCTCTTCAGTCTCATTCTTCTGATGTGGCTCCTCCAGCTTTGTACCACTTCTTAGGGTGATAGCATTGACTTGCTCCCTTGGATTTGTCTCCGTATTGCTTGGCAAGGATCCTTGAGGTCTCTCGGAGATTATCTTAGCCATTTGACCTATTTGCATCTCCAAGTTTCGAATTGCTGCTGTTTGGTCCTGCCTAAGTTTGGCTTCCAAATTTTTTATAGTTGCTTCTTGGTTTTGCATAAATTTGACCATCAGCTCTTCCATGTTGGACTTCTTTTCAGGTACTTGGAATCCCGGGGGTGGCTGTTGTGCTGCATTTTGATTGCTCCATGAGAAATTTGGGTGCTGCCTCCACCCTTGATTGTATGTGTTGGAGTAGGGATTATTTTAGTTGCGGCCTGAAAAAATTACCAATATAATTAGCTGTATCAGTTATTTTAGCAAAAGGATTACCTGTCTGGCAATTGCTCGTATCATGTCCTCCTCCACATAGGTCACAAGTAATGCTCTGAATATGCATAGCTGTTTCCTTTAAGTTGTTGACTTCGGCTCTAAGGGCTGCAATTTCAGCTAGTAAGGTTGGCACGCAATCTACTCCCTGCACAGCTGCTAGTCTTTTTGGCATCATACGTTCTGTCTGCCATTGATAGCTATTTGATGCCATCTCATCGATCAGATCGAAAGCTTCTTCCTCCATTTTTCGATTAATGGTTCCTCCTGCTGCTGCATCAATCATAGAACGATTAGTAGGAGATAAACCATTATAGAAAGTTTGTACCTGAAGCCATACGGGTAGTTGATGATGTGGACATCTCCTCAGCAGTTTCTTGAAATGCTCCCAAGCCTCATATAGTGTCTCTATGTCCATCTGCATAAAAGAAGTGATATCGTTGCGCATCTTAGCAGTCTTGGAAGGTGGAAAGTACTTGGCTAAGAATTTTTGGGCTAGGACATCCCAAGTTGTGATAGAACCTGCAGGAAGAGAATGAAGCCAACTCTTAGCTTTGTCCCATAAAGAGAAAGGAAATAACCTTAATCTAATAGCATCATCCGACACCCCATTAATTTTAAAAGTATCACAAAGTTCAAGAAAATTAGAAATATGGGCATTCGGATCATCATGCACGTGTCCACTGAATTGGATAGTTGATTGAATCATCTGGATCATCGTCTGATTTTATTTCGAAGTTGTTTGCTCGTACAGGCGGTCTCCTGATGCTCGAAGCTGCATCGGCTACAGATGGTGTGATATAATCATTTAATGGAATGATGTACTGGTCGAATAGCTTCATGCTGTCCTTCAGTCGCCATATCCAATCCTAGATTGATGTCGTTAGGATCTTCAGCTGCCATGTTTCTCTTCTTGTTGTAGTCTTCTAATGGTTCTTTCAATTTCTAGATCTAAGAGGTAGTAAGTTACTATGTCCAGTACGTGTCATGCACTAAAATTTTTTTTTTTAAATAATAAAAATTAAAAATAAATTTCTAAAGTAAAGCTAGGATCAAAATTTTCAATATTATTTTAGACACAATCCCCGACAACGGTGCCAAAAACTTGATGCGTGCTAATTTATAGCTATGGCAAGTGCACCAGTCGATCAAGTAATAAAGTGAATGAGTAGAGTATCATCCCTAGAGGATTGAAAAATAAGTACTGAAAAGCTCTTTCCTATGCTTTATTTAGAAGATCGATTTATGAGAATAAAAAATTAAAGAAAATAAAGAAAATAAAAATAATTAAAAATTTTTAATTAAATAGAGAGAGTGTAAATTATTAGGGTTTTAAACTTAAGAGCAATGGATTACTAAGGCAATCGGTTCACCAACTCAGTCAATACAATATTCAGATTTTTAGATTAATTTTATTTCATGTGACGGTGGAGTCTCCTAATTTATTCACTATCCTTTGGTCCAGGCATAGCAAAACTATTAATATTTATTAATTATCCTTTAGTTCAGATATAATTTAAATAAATATTAATGCATTACATTTTGTGAAACTCTCTAATTAAAATACGCTACGTCCAAAGCATACTAAAATTTCCACATGCATATGAATTCTAATTTGATTCATAATACAAGGTATATAATCAAGAAGCATTAACATAGATGTACTTGGTCCATAACATCTATGTTCATCAGATCAATTAGAAGATGGCCAGTAATCTAAAAGCATTAAGATCAGATTTATATACTCCTCATGAATAAAATTTAAAAATAAATCACACTGAATATTGCATCAAAAGAGTGGCTACACCTTAGCCTTAGTAAAAAAAAAATTTAGTTCATGATAATAAGTTCAAAAATAGTAAATAAAATAAAAAACATAAAAAAATTAGACTATTTTGATTGCTGAAATTGATTGTCTGCTGCTCTTAATGTGGAGAACTTGGCGAAGATAAAGAGGCTCCTTAATCGATGTCTTGATCATCGAAAGAAATCAAAAATCCTTTTTGATTTTCTTACAAATCACTCTTCTCTTTCTACGTCTCTCCTCTCTCTTTCTCTCTCTCTCTTTTTCTCTCTCTCTCTCTTTCTCCCCGTCTCTCTCTCTATCTCTCTCTCTGATTTTTTTTTTCATGGCAACCATAGGTTTTCATAGATAAAGAGTTTGATTTCCCCCCAAAATCCATCAAAAACTAGGTTTAAGACTCTCAAAATAACTCAAACTAAGATCTAGGTAATTCTACTCGTTAGATATCGATCAAACGATCCAAAAACCACTCAAAAACCCCTTAAAATAACCCAAATCAGGTTGGATTTAATGCCAGCTATTGGATCAACCGTTAGATCGAATCTGGGCCATCGCGTAGAAATAAGCCTTCTGATATATAGTTTAACTTTGGGATAAATCTCAATCGTTGAATCTCGATCGGGAGCTGCAGATGCCATCCATCAGCACCTTCGTTTCGATCGTCCAATCGAGTTTCAATAAAAATTGCCCGTTGGATCAGCCAAAATTATCAAATTGCCCTCCATGGATCATGCGCGAGCTGGGTGTTACGTAGACCGCCGCGTTCTTCAACCAATCAGAGCGCGCCTCTTGCTGTGAAATTTTTGAAATACCCTTCAAATGGTCCATCGTGTGCCATGAAAAATGCTGATGTCATCCTGACGTCAGCGTTGCATCGGCAGTTTTCTTTTTCTTTTTTTTTGAAATTCAATTTTGGGCTCGTTTGAAGTCCGTTTTGCTTGAAACAAAAAAATAAGATCTTCACATTGGTGGCCTTCTTTCCTGCATAAAATTAATAATAGTATCAATTTCTAAAGAAGTAGATTAATTTATTTTATAATTTAATACTTTTATTAGTATATTTTTACCACTTATCATCAGTCGAAAATCAAAGAATAGCAAAGTGAGAAAAGGAGAGAGAGATGAGAGAATGAAGGTCTCGGTAGCTTGAGAGGCATACCAAGAGGGTCCTCTGCCTCCCTCTATTTACAGAGATGAGGTCGGTGGCCATTTTCATGGTGAGTAGTGGCTATTCTCATGGCAATTGTGCTTGTAGTGACCATGCACCATGGCTAACTCATAGCTTAAATGTGCCATAATGGGTCACCATATTTGGCTATGTCAAGCATCTTATCCACATGACAATGATCATAATAATATTCTTGGTCGGATATCATTGGCTAGTTTGATCATGATTTCAAGTCATCCATATCTGAGGTGAGGACGTCGGTCATACCGAACCAATCAATCTTGGATCCGTTAGATGTGTGCCCTAGAAGTTAAATTGATCGACACTTGTAAATACTTTCTAGGAGTATTTTAATAATTTTGACTTATAATTAATAAAAAAATTATTTTTTCTATCATATTTATGTATAAAGTATCTGTGATACATCCATTAAGTTAACGAGCATGATAATAGATATTCTCAAGAGTTGAGAATTTAAGATATATATTATCATAATTAACTTATAAACTACTTTCGATCATAGGATCATTATGACAATGATGATTAATCTAGAAGATTGGTGTACGATCGCTTTCTTAAGATAGATGAGTCTTAAGTCTACAGTGTGGAGACTTGAAGCAAGAGTATAGGTACTTATTGAGAACAAGAATACTGAGCGTAACCACTTCAAGCAATTATAAAAAAATCTATCTTCTCATCGATGACTAGCTTAATACTGCAATTATATGTCTGGTTCTTTGACCTGAGTTTTAGAAAATGTATCCTAAAGCCAATCATTTAGGTTGTAGATGGTTGAGCTAAATATAATTTATACTTGAATTTTAATTGAATAAAATTATTATTCTGATATTGCCCAGAGGTAGCAACCTAAGAGGAGGGATAAATTGGGTTCTTATAAAATTTTAGTCAAATTTAAAATCTCTAAATAAGTATGTAACATAAATTAAATTAACTAGAATATTTATGGTGAATATGCAATGTGTAGCAGCAGAATTAAAAGCAATGACATAATGCAAGTATGTAAAATAAATAAGTAAAGTAAGAAAGTAAACAAAGCAATCATACCACAAAGATAAAGAGATTTATAGTGGTTCGGAGCAACCCACTCCTACATTCACTCTTTAAGCTTTTCTTGAGAATTTTACTATAATCTACCCTTGATTACAGTGTATTTATGTTTCTAAGCTCACAAACAAATCTAATTAATTTTTTCAGGAGCACCAACTAAAATCTTACACCATTAGTTTTTTGGATTTACTAACAATTCAGTTGAATTTTCGAGCTCACCAACCAAAACCTACAAGGTCCAATTCTAGACTTGGACTAGCCAAATCCCTAAGTTTCTTTCTCCTAAAGAAACTTATAAAGAAAACAAAAATGCAAGAATGAAAGTTTCAGCTCAAAATGAAAACAAAGTTTAAACTCTTTAAATCCTGAAGAAGAAGCTGAAGGATTACTCTTTTGATGCTTCACTTCTCTTCATATGATGCTTGAGAGGTTATGCTAGATGTTGGAAAAGATATCTCTTAAAAGCCCTTAATTTCACTACTTGGTTCCCCTCTTTTTTCTCTTCTTTTGATGTGCAAGGAGCTCACTTAAATCTAAAAATGATTTCTCTCTCAATCCAATTTAATCTTGCTTCCAAATTAATTCTCCATCTTTAAATTATTAAAAATTATATCCTAAAGCCAATCATCTAAGTTGTAGATGGTTGAGCTAAATGTAATTATACTTGAATTATTAATAAATAAAATTATTATTTTGGTCTTTTCATCACTTTGTGCATCTTTCTATAATGAACTCCTTTGTGATGAAGTTCTTAGGGCTATTTAGACTCGACAAAGTAGGATTTATCATTTAGTCCTCAAAACATATTCACGACCAAATGATTTCTTGTTACCCAGGATGATAATGTATCGAGTGTAGGTCGTTGTGTGCCATAAGTATTGGTTGTCCTCTTAACCAAGAAGTATTGAGATACTATTATGACATGTAGATGAAGTATATGGGTATATTTTACTGAATATGATCCAACTACGGAGCTCTCTACTGTCAAGAGTTGCTTGCAAAGGATATGGATATAAGTATCTCTTAAATCAGAGATCACCATGATGACCTGCAACCAACTCACTGCACAAAGGTATTGAACTACCTGAATTTCTAATTCAATGATGGAAGGCTACTGGGTGCAGTCAAGTACTTGGCTTATCGCTGTGTGAGTCAAAATGGGATTGACCCCTCCAAGTGTTGGAGCAAGTGCATCGCTATAATTCAATTTAGTAAATCCTCAATCAAGGTAGTCCATATGATGGATGCTAAATTTTGAAACACAATTTGGATGAATTTTAGGATTGATAGTAAATCCTAGATCATCCTTTGAGCATCGAGGTCAAGGGGATGAATTATATGGTAACCATATGCCATAGGTTCATCGATGTTGTGTTGCAATTATTCAACCTATCCGGATGTTGGGTACCATTACTATATGGTCACATTGATTGGTACAGAAAATTAATTTCTGCACTACCAACTTAGGATTCGAACCCATGAGGTCATACACAATAGGAGTTTTTACCTGATCTGATGGTTGATATTAAGTCTCGATGATCTAAGACTCTATGGTCAAGAGTCCCACTAGACTGAGACTCTGTGACCAAGAGTTTCACTGGACTGAGACTCTGTGACCAAGAGTCCTTCATGTTCAGAACTTTCTGAATGAGAGTTCTGATGACCTGGGACTCTATGATCAAGAGTCCCACTAGACTGGGACTCTATGACCAAGAGTCCTAGTAGACTGAAACTCTGAGTTCTACTTATTTGGGACTCTCTGATCAAGAGTCTCAATGGTCTGGGACTATATGATCTTGAGATCCATTCGTTTAGGACACTAGGTTCAGGAGTCCCACTGGATTGGAACTCTTCAAGAGTTTCATGTTGATGGGACTCTGATGTCCGGTAACCCATCCAATTAGGACTCTAATATTTTTAGAGAATTAATTAGTAATTTGATTGCTGATTAGCTTAATTTGATTGAGCAATAAAGATTTGATCAGATCTAATTTAATTTGATTCGATTGGGTTTGACCCAATCAAGTCATAAGATGACCTAATCGCTAAGGGAGATTCGATCCTGATTTGATCGGAATCTGAACCTAATTAATTTCTAATTTGATTAAAATTTTATTGATTTGAATTAAGCTAATTTGGTTGGATTAAATCTGATCTAATTAGTTTAAATTAATTGGTTTGGTTGAAACCAATTAGGACCAAGTCAAATGAGATTTGAATTTAAATTCTCCCTAGCGCCCACCATATTTGACTTTTCCACCTTGACCCACCCCCTCCTCTGATTTTTGTGTGAGATTTCTCATATAGAAATGAATGTGTGCCCTTCCTCTCTTCTGCCTTTGACCTGGTCCAAGGGTTGGACCAGTTCAAATTAAGTTGAATTTTGAATTCAACTTGGTTGGTTTGAAATTTGAAAAACCTAATCTCTTTCTTATCTATACTCCACATCTACCTATCTTTTGTCGTATATTTTTTTGGGTGATTTTAGATTGAGGGTGAGCAGAAGGAGAGTCCTTCTACTTGTCATCCTCTAGGATAGGCATTGGAAAAGGATAAGACCCCATTGGAATTCAAATACTAGAAGTTGGTTGAAACTAGTTCAACCAATCTTAACCTATGCACTCCACAAGGAATTTCCATTTATTTTTTAAGCATTAAATTATGAGATTTTTTTTGCATGAAGCCCAAGGGATTACCTTTCCGTGGTAAAAATTTGAAATTGATTGGGCAATATTTTTGGGCAAAACAAATCTTGGAGTGAAGGTGAGTAGAATCCTATATCTCTTTATTTTTCCTTCATGCCTCTATTCTCTTCTGATTTTTGTATCTAAGGACATTCAATTTTTAGATATAATCTAAATAGAGTTTATATATTTGAAAGTTATATTTCTATGAAAACTTATTTCATGGAAAAATTTCACACAAAGAGGGCATGAGAGGGTTCTTAATGCATCAGGATTTTTGGGCCGAGTGAAACCCTAGGGTTGCGACCCTAGGTTCGGGTGGAGAGATCGAGTGCTGTGAGCATCGGATCGTCACTAAATTTGAAACACCACTTCATCATCCTCCAGAGCACATATTTTGATTTTTTATAGCTTCTAAGAGATTAGAAAAAAGATGATCGATTGGATCGATCGTGATCAGCCATTGAAGGCTCCGACGAGGAGCTAGCACTCCAATGGGGCTAATCGGGATCAGGAGCTCCATGTGGACCAACCATAGAGACCAGACATATGTGCTGCTATGGTGCTACACCAGACCATTATTCGGTGGATTTAAATTGTGATGATCAGCTATCTGCAAAAAGATATCAAGTTCTAAACTCATATCGATCAGTAGATTTGATTTACTGATCGATCATATTTAAATTTTAAATTACATATTAGCATGTCTAGATCCTGAGTAAGATTTAAATTGATTAGATCAATGCATGCAATAGATTAATATTTGATTATATTTGCTTTCGTTGCTATTTTATTCGAAAAAGTTTCGAAAATGCATGCTTATATTCTACACGATTTCCTTCAATGGTATCAGAGCAACTGGGTTGCTTGACATATCTAATATGTAATTAAAAATTAATTATTAGTATATTTGATATACTTAATCTAAATAACATAGTAATCGAGAATGAATGAGCTACCACGCCATCCAGTCATAAGGGACAAATATGGTTTAAAGTTCATCTCCTCCCATTCAGTGAGGATCCCTTATGGTGGTAGGGGTGCCACCGTGAACTCATTGATTAATATGAATAGTGAAAAAATTTTAATGATTAAAATTATTTTAAATAAAAAATTAAATATAAATATATTTTAGATTAAATCTAAAAGATTGATTAATAGTTTAATTTTTATTATATTTTATTTTCTATTTAAAACTAGCAATAGGTTGTTGTTTGAGAAATAAGCCATCCCATTTCTGAAATGAGTAGACCCATTTGAAAAATAAAAAATAAAATCTTTCAAACTTAATTAAAAGAATTAAGTATTGTTCATAGGGTCTAGAATTGTGAATTAAGATCCTAAGACAAAATCATAGGACTATGGGTTAAAGGATTAGATGAATTTGGTTCATAAATTGAGTTAAACCTAAGGTTAGTTAAAGAATGGATTAATTTAGAGTAATTGATCAAATCTAACCAAGTGTTGAATTAGATTAGATCAAGGATACTCTAGAATCAACTCCAATGGTTGTAGTTGGATGAGTCCATGTCTTTAACAAGACCAAGATGGACTTAATTCATGGCTAAGCAGTCTAGCCCGAAATTGCTAAGTCGATCAGATTAAACCTAATTAATCGGTTGGTGTCTAAGGTAAGTTTGGCATTTTAGACTAGTGGCTTTTATTTGGGAGTTACTCGCACTGATTTGATCTTTGATGAGTTAATGGCATATCTCTTCCACTGATCTCACTTACCTGGCTGACATGGTCGATTGGAATTTGATTATATCATTTGGTGATTTGGACTAACCCATGTCTCTACGAATAAGTTTGACTGATTTTAATCAGTATGACTGAACTAGGTGCCCATGGACTTAAATTGATCCTAGTCCTAACCTATTAACTTGGTGAAGTCAGTGGGAGAATTTGACTTAGTGAAGTCAGTAGGAGAAATTTGGTCTATGTCCTTTCTATCCTTAAATCACATGTAAACTAAATTCTCTAAATTATTAGGTCCTTAAAATAACTATGTTATGGGGATAACTGAGTCATAGCCTCCTATTAAGATGAATAGTAATGAGTCCAATCTTCTGGGTGGATATTGGAGGTGCCTTATACCTGATGTTCATTTGGATATTGAAATTGCTATTTATCATATGATGATTAGGTCGCACTCTCTTAATGGTGATCAAGTTAGCCAGAGCTTTCCTCAAGCCTAGTTATCATTGGTTTGATGCACCAAAGTCAATCGTATTAATGGTTAGACCTAGCCAAACCTTTTTAGTGGAGGCCATAGCCTATTGATTTGGCATCTGGGGCAAAACCTAAATACTAAAAGTTATTTGAAAAAATAATTGATTGTGAACCTACCTATGATGCACTTGGATTAGCCAAAGCTTTCCTCGGATCCGTATGTAGTCTATATGGATTTCAGTACCCACTAAGAAATTAGTGTAATTCCTCGAATTGAAGGTAGAGGCTATCAATTTGTGAAAAATAGTGAAAGAACCTTTAAACCAAAGTCCAAGTCTTTAGGATTAATTAATTCAAGTACTAATAAGGTTTTATATTTTTCTTTTAGATAATTAGAATGGCTAGAGTTAGTCCGCTCCATTCACTATTGGATAGTGGCAAGTGTTTATGACCTAAGAACAAGAAGTTTAGTGTTGACCCTAATAAGACAGACCCAAAGAGGAATTATCCTCTGAACCCAAATAGGCTGAATAGGAAAAATCAGCAAGTGGTTGTTGGTCAAGGCTATTATATGATAACACCTTGCAATTTCTCCATATATGATACATCTACCTGGGTATTAGATACCGAGAGTCCGATTCATATATGCAATTCATTACATGAACTTCAAATTGGTAGAAAATTTGAGAATGATGATAGATTTTCTAATGTTGGGGATGGAAGTTAAGTTCTAATCCTAGCATTGAGAACTCTTTAACTATTTTTCAAAAATAATAGTATCATTTTAAGTGACTATCACTATTGTCCATCTTTTATGATGAACATAATATCCATTGGGCTTTTGGCCAAAGATAGTTATAGTTTATCAATAAAGGGATATTATTGCGATATCATTATGAATGATGTCACAATAATACAAGGATAATTAAGAAATGATATTTATATTTTATCACAGTCTATTAGTGTAATGTACATGTCGAATAAACGACCAAAACTAGATAATGCCACTAATGCTTATCTTTGGCACTGTAGGCTCGGTTATATAAACAAGAATAGGATTAACAGGTTAGTCAAGAAGTGTATCCTTGACATTGATAATTGTGAATCATTGAATACCTGTGAGTCCTGTCTTCTTGGTAAGATAACCAAATCATCTTTTACTAGAAAGGATGAGCTGGCCACTGAGCTTCTAGGTCAAGTATATACTGATGTATGTGGACCTATGAACACATATGCTAGAGATGGATTTTACTACTTCATTACATTTACTAACGACCTATCTAGGTATAGGTTTGTCTATCTTATGAAGAGTAAATTTGATTCGTTTGAAATGTTCAAACGATATCAAAATGAGGTAGAAAAATAACTTGGAAAGAGTATTAAAATTCTTCGGTTTGATCGAGGAGGTGAATATCTTTCGAACGAGTTTTTGACATACCTAGGAGAGAATGGAATTCTCTTACAATGGACTCCTTCTGAAACATCATAGCATAATGGTGTATCTGAAAGAAAGAATCGAATCATGTTGGACATGGTTCGGTCCATGATGGGGTTTACAAGTCTACCAATTTTATTTTGGGGTTATGCATTAGAAACTACCTATTTTATTTTGAATAATGTTCTAGGCAAGTCTATTGCAAAGACTCTATATGAGATATGAACTGGATGTAAGCCGACACTCTCTCACTTTAGGATTTGGGGATGTCCGACTTATGTTAAATGTTTGTAGCCAGAAAAGCTTAGACCTAGGTCTGATAAATGCTTGTTCATAGGATATCCCAAGGAAACTAGGGATTATTACATCTACCTTACTGAAAAACAAAAGGTGTTCATCAGCAATAGAGCAATCCTTTTGGAAAAGGAGTTCCTTAGTGAAGGAATAGCTACCTCTAATGTTGAACTTAATAAAGTTCGACAGGTAGAAGAATCGATACATTCTAGTGAACTTGCAGAACTAGATTTGATAAGATCAAATCCAAAGCCTATTGAAATGGCACCAAGAAGATTCGATAAAGTACCACATCAATCGGATAGATACTATGGTTTTTTAGTCCGAAATAGTGATCTTATCGAACTCGATGAGAACGATGAGGATCCAATCACCTACATGGATGCCATGTAGAGGTCTGACTTCGATATGTGGCTGAAAGCCATGAAATCTGAAATGGAGTCCATGAAGGTCAATAGTGTATGGACACTAGTTGATCCACCAGAAGGGGTAAAATCCATTGGGTCTAAGTGAATTTTCAAAAGGAAATGGAATGCAAATGGGAAGGTGGAGATCTATAAAACTCGTCTAGTTGCCAAGGGATATCGTCAGCATTATGGTATTGACTATGATGAGATGTTTTCTCTAGTGGCAATGCTCAAATCTATTCGATCATGCTTGTGATAGCGGTATACCTAAACTATGAGATCTAGCAAATGAATGTGAAAATAGCTTTTCTAAATGAAGAGCTGGATGAAGAGGTGTATATGATACAGGCTAAGAATTTCACATGAAGGAAAATCTTGATTTTTTGGACTAGATTCGTTCAAATCTGATCAGAATAAGAGTTATATTTTAAAAAAAAATTTCTTTGATCTAAATCAGATCTGGGATACTTTAGATCTAATTTTTATTATTCTAATAATAAAAATAAAATATAGATAAATTAAATAAAATTTAATTTACCTTGATGTAGGGTAATCCTATTACGCGTTGATGATCCTATAAGTAGCGAAAGATTCTGGATCTAACCATGCAAGTGCTTGGCCTCTATCGGTATCCACTCGAATTGGATCTAGAGATCCTCTTCTTCTCTATCATGTCTCCAAAAATTAGATCTAAATCTGGATCATAGGGCTGCTCCTCTACCACCGAGGTAGATAGATTCCATCTTGATGCAATCCAGTTTCTACAATGAACATGCTATAGCCAACATACACCTCAGGGTTCCGAATGGCTAGGAGATCGAGTTATGGTGTAGTCAAACTATAACACCCTCAAGGTGAACTATCGATGCACCTCAGGTCAAGGAACCAGACACACCACTATAATATCGAGTCAGTCATTGACCAGAAGGTAGACTTCCTAATGACTACTCGAGATGGTCACGCTCAGTGCCCTCGTTCTCTAACGAGTATCTGTACTCTCGCTCCGATGTCTCCACACCGTAGACTCAAGACTCATCTACTAAAGAGAAGCGATTGTACACCAACCTTTCGGATCAATCACCATCCTCGTGATGATCCTATGGTCGGGAGCATTTTATGAGTTAATAATGATTATTCATGTCTTAAATTTTTAACTCTTGAAAATATGAATTATCATTACCTATTAACTCAAAGAATGTATCACAGACACAAAATACACATATGTGATAGAAAATAATCCATTTTATTGATTATAGTCAAAATTATAATTTTGCCCCTAGAAGTGTATTACAAGTGTCAGCCAATTCTGGCTTCTAGGGCACATATATCTAACAATCTCCCACTTATCCTAAAGCCAATTGGCTACAAGTCTAAGTCCCATCTTCTCAAGGTGGGCTTCGATCTTCTACTGGCCCAACAGCTTTGTAAGCAGGTCTGCCACATTGTCTGTGGAGTCAATTCTCTTGACCTCGACAAAATCCTTCTCAAGGTGATCATGGATGAGGTGGTAGTGCCGCTCAATGTGCTTAGATTTCTGGTGAAACCTCGGCTCCTTAGCAAGGGCTATGGTGCCATTGTTGTCACAGTATAGAGAAATGGCATCTGATGGCATTACTCCAATTTCTACAGCAAACTTCTTGTACCAAAATGCTTCCTTCGCAGCCTCTGATGCAGCGATATATTCTGCTTCCATGGTGGAATCTGCTATCACAGTTTGCTTGGAACTCTTCTCAGCTGACAGCACCACCATTGCACACAAACAGACTCCCAGATGTCGACTTTCGATCATCTACATCGGACATGAAATCTAAGTCTGTGTATCCCTGGACTTGGAGTTCTCCTATTACCAAAGACCAACATCATATCCTTAGTTCTTCTCAAGTACTTAAGGATACATTTCACAAAAGTCCAGTGTTCTTCACCTGGATTTGACTGATATCTGCTTGTGACACTCACAGCATGGGCTATATCAGGTCGTGTACATAGCATGGCATACATGAGGCTCCCTATTGCAGAAGCATAAGGGATCTTGCTCATGCGTTCTATTTCCTCAGGTGTGCTAGGGCACATCTTCTTGGAAAGATGAATACCATGTCTGAAGGGTATTAATCCCCTCTTAGAGTTTTTCATACTAAACCTCTTTAGTACTTCCTCTATGTACATCTTCTGTGAAAGTCCTAGCATCCTATTTGGTCTATCCCTATAGACCTTAATTCCTAGAATAAAGGATGCTTCACCTAGGTCTTTCATGGAGAATTCCTTGGACAACCATATTTTGACTATCGTCAACATGGGAATATCATTCCCAATAAGGAGGATGTCATCCACGTATAATACGAGGAAGACAACAGCGCTCCCACTGACCTTTTTGAAGACACATGGTTCCTCTTCATTTTTGATGAAACCAAACATTTTGATCACATCATTGAAACGAGTGTTCCAGCTCCGAGATGCTTGCTTAAGTCCATATATGGACCTTTGCAGCTTGCAAACCTTGTGATCAGTATCACTGGATGTGAAACCTAGCGGCTGTTCCATATAGATATCTTCCTCAAGATATCCATTTAAGAATGCATCGTTTTTCACGTCCATTTGCCATATTTCATAATCGAAATAGGCTGCAATGGCAAGCAATGTGCGGATGGATTTTAGCATAGCCACTAGGAAAAGGTATCCTGATAGTCAATGCCTTCGCATTGACTATAACCTTTTGCCACTAGTCTAGCCTTGAATGTCTCCATATTTCCATCTGCACCAATCTTTCTCTTGAAGATCCATTTACACCCAATAGGTACTATACCTTCTGGTGGATCTACCAAGGTCCAGACTTGGTTTGAGTGCATCGAGTCAATTTCTGACTGCATTGCCTCTAGCCATTTCTCGGAGTCGATATCTGATATCGCCTCATTGTAGGTTTTGGGATCATCACCATGAGCACCATTACCTACGAGGAACATTTTCTCTACTTCCTCTGAAATAATACCTAAGTATCTTTCAGGGGACCGGAAAACTCTTTCCGATCTACGAGGTGGAGGAGGTAGTGTTCTTATTGGCTCAACCTGATTTGGTTCCAATTGGTCCTTAGCTCATTGTACTTGTGAGACTTTCTCATCAAGCTTAATCTGCTTTCCAATGCCGCTATCTTGAATAAACTATTTTTCAAGAAAGATGGCATGTCGACTCACAATCACATTGTGGTCTTCTGGAATGTAGAAATAGTATCCTAATGACTCTTTAGGATATCCTATGAATCGAGCTCTGAAGGACCTAAACTCTAACTTGTCCGCTTGTTGTCTTTTGACATGAGCCGGACAACCCCAAATTCTGAGATGACTCAGACTTGGTTTCTTACCATGCCATATCTCATACGGTGTGGTAGGAATGGTTTTAGAGGGAACCCTATTCAGTAGATAAATTGAAGTTAACAATGAGTGTCCCCAAAGAAAATTCAGGAAGGTCTGTGAAGCTCATCATGGATCGGACCATATCCAATAGAGTCCAATTTCTCCATTCTGAAACCCCGTTGAGTTGAGGTGTTCCTGGTGGAGTCCATTGAGAGACTATGCCATTTTTCTTGAGATAGTCTAGGAATTTTCAGCTAAGGTATTCACCTCCTCGATCTGATCGAAGAACCTTAATGGATTTTTTAGTTTGTTTTTCTACTTCATGTCTGAATTCTTTGAACTTTTCAAAAGCTTCAGACTTGTATCTCATAAGATACACATACCCATACCTAGACAGATCATCAATAAAGATAATGAAGTAGATAAAATTGCCTCTAGTCGGCACATTAAATGAGCCGCACACATCAATATGTCCTAGGATAAGGAGATCTGTGGCCCTTTTCCCATGTCCTACAAAAGGAAGTTTAGTCATTTTGCCTTGAAGACAAGATTCACAAGTTGGATATGACTCGAAAGTCAACGGACTCAATAGCCCATTTTTCTTCAATTTGTTGATCCTATCTTCTGCTATATGACCTAATCTCAGGTGCCATAGATACCTATCGTTTGGACTATCCCTAAGGTCGTTTGGCATTCATGTTTTGCTCGATAGTTAGAATAGATACATCAATATGTAGCTGATAAAGACCGTTAATAAAGAAACCATTCGCAATTTTATTTCTTTCATAAAGAATGTTATAATGGTCCTTAAAGAAGGTAATCACATAGCCTTCTAGTGCTAAGCATGAAATAGAAATCAAATTCCTGCTAGCTGTAGGCATATAATAACAGTCTTTCAAAACTAAGTCTAAACCAAATGGTAATTGAAGAGGGTATGTTCCCACCACCACTGCAGTAACTCTTGCTCCATTATCGATGTGTAGGATCATGTCTCCATCCCTCAGCCTCCTGCTATCCTCAAGATCCTGCATGGAAGTGCACAGATGAGCACTAGAACCAAAGTCAAGCACCCAACTGATGCAGAAGAAATCATAAGGTTAGACTCAATAACGAGCATACCTCTAGAAGGACCTTCCTTCTTGTTCTTCAGGATGGCCAGGTAAGTAGGGTAGTTCCGCTTCCAGTGGCCGTCGCTATTGCAATGGAAATACTTTTCTTTAACAGCGGCCTTCTTCTTCGGCTCTGCCTTCTTCTTCTTTCCTCCTTCCACCTTCTGCTTTTTCGTAGACTTCTTTTTCTTTCCAAGAGACTTTCTTTTGGAAGAAGTCTATTCCATAGCAAGAACTGAGCCTTTAGAACCTTTCATAGAAAGCTCAGCGGTGACCAGCAAGTTCATTAATTCGGTCATGAAATTTTAAAGTTTATGCATGTGGTAATTCTTGATGAATTGCCCATATGCATCAGTCAAGGATTGCAGAATAATATCATTCTACAGATCAAGTCTAACTTCACATCGAGCTTCTCAAGCTCTTCCAAGTCCTTGATCATCATTAGATAGTGATCTTGGACTGACTGCCCATCACTCATCTTAGCCTTAAAAAGTCATTTCGTGACTTGATACTTGGATGCGCGACTCTGTTCACCAAACATCTCTTGCAGGTGAGCCAACATTTGGCGAGCAGTCTCGATATCTTCATGTTAGTGCTGGAGCTCATCAGACATCGAGCCCAACATGTAATATCTGGTCTTATTATCTTCGTCTATCCATTTTTCTAGAGACGCTCTCTATTCAGCGGATGGACGGACTGGTAAGGTGGGAGGGTCCTGGTCCAATACATGGGTTAACTTCTCGAAACCCAAAAGGAATTTTGTAGTTCCTGAGCCAATCTTTATAATTGGGTTCGGTCAGTCTATGTGTGTCCAGGATACGTGCTAATGGGTTGGACGCAGATATTTTCCTATAGAGAGTCAAAGATTCTAGTTAGATACTGTAATTATGACTTGACCAATTTATTTAGAGATTTTATTTTTAAACAAATTAGCTCCCACTATTTTCTCGGATCCCTACACTTTCTCTGTAGAGATGCGAAAATCTCCATGATTAATGATTTCTAGTGGGTGGTGCGGTCTCACCAACTGACTCATCACCTCACCTAACAGTTATTGGTGATGGGTTAGCCAATGAGTGAACAACTCTTGTTCAATGATTCTCTAATCATGGTGCACCCAAACTTGGATCTCTAATTCATGAATCTCACCATATCCGGAAATATTGATCCACTCCTTAGTTAAGTCAGACCCACCATTTGCACAGACTGGATTCCTAATTGAGTCTCTCACCATATCTGGAATATTGAGCCCAACTCATCCTCCAGCCCATAGCATCCAATGCCTAATAGACATGGTTGCATCTTTCCGGTGCAACTGAGCCACTATATCCAGCCGAGAACAATCAACCCCGGGAAGGGCCCGCACATCTACAATGGTGGAAGACCTCAGACTTAATCTTTTCTTAGGGAGAATTGATTCAGGTCTCATTAAACTAGACTTCTCATAGTCATAACAATTATGACTAACCTAGTGGCATGGGTTAGCTCGGATTATTGACCACCTCAAATCAGAACTGAGTCAATAGATATGGCCAGGTAAGTGAGACCGGTGGAAGGATATGCCATTAACTCATACAAGAATGCATTCAGGTCGAGTAGCTTCCAATTAAAAACCAGTCGATCGTATGTGCCAAACTTACCTTAGACACCAAATTGTTGAGCTAGAACCAATTGGGTTAGCCTACAATCCAGACTCTAACCTCTGAGCCTAATTAGGTCTTGCTTGATCGTGACTCGATCTTGACCCAGACTTAATCCTATTAGGCTGATCAATTTAAGCATTGTTGATCCCATCTAACCAACTCTTGATTCGGTTTGATCAACCGCTTAGACCTAATTGAGCTACCCAAGCCCGAACCCAATATTATGAATATGTCTTAGATCTAAAATTCTTAATTTTAGACCTAATTAATATTTCATAATCTTAATTCTTAATTAAGTAGGGTTCATAAACAAAATATGCATAATAAATCCTAGGATTTCAGGATCTAGGGTTTTACAGAAAGTAAGTTTTGGGTTTCTGATTAAGGACGAACGCGCAGCACCCCTACACATCATAAGAATGCCCATCGGATGGAAGGAGAGGGCCTTTAAACCCTTCTTCATTCTTATGACCGGACGGCCAAGAGGAATGCCTTAATCAGGAACATGTAATACTACAAAATAATTTTAGATCTATATCATATATCTCATATACAAATTAGATCTAATCATGGCATATTTTGCATACATCTCATGTATCGAATCATGCATGTTTTCAGATCTAAATTATCTCATAATAATCTAAAAAATTAGATTTAAATTGATCTTATCAAAATAAACTCTAATCTAGATAATTATGTAGAACTATTCTACAACTAGTCTAGACATGCATCAATCATATCTCATATGATGTTTAAAATTAAATAATTTTTATTTACTATTTTTTAGATATTATTATAATAATTATAATATCAAAAAATAGTAAATAAATAGATTTAAAATATGATTTAATCAAATTAAATTGCAAATATGCAAGACTATTCTATAGAACTATTCTATTTTAGAACTAGTCAAGCATATTTTCTAATCTTAGACCCAAATCATTTAATTTTAATTTTTTTTAATTTTAGATCTGATCACATCTTATGTGACATCTAAAATCACTTATTTTTTGATTAAAATAAATTTAAAATCAGATCTAAATACTTTAGAACCTTGGCTCTGATACCAGTTGAAGGGAAATCCTGATTTTCCGGATTAGGTTCGTTCAGATCTGATCAGAATAAGAGATATATTTTTTTAAAAAAAATTTAATCTAAATTAGATCTAAAATATTTTAGATTTGATTTTTATTATTTTAATAATAAAAATAAAATATAGATAAATTAAATCAAATTTAATTTACCTTGATGTAGAGTAATCCTATTATCCGTTGATGATCCTGTAAGCAGCGGAAGGTTCTGGATCTAGCCACGGAAGTGCCTGGCCTCTACCAGTATCCACTTGGGCTAGATCTAGAGATCCTCTTCTTCTCTATCACATCTCCAAAAATTAGATCTGAATCCAATTTGGAGGATCTTCAAAATAGCTTTCGAAGATCAGCAGTTGTTCTTTACAGCAGCACGGCCTTCTAGCTTTCTGTCGTCTTTCTCTCACCTAGATTGCACCAACTGGATCCCAAACTACTTTGGGCATGGAGAGGAGAGGGAGAAGATGGACTTGGCATGGAGGAGGAGAGAGGCAGCCTTGGGGCGTGGGGATTATATTTTTAGATACTCCTTGAGTTGGGTGCAGGGTCTTATTTATAAACTATGCATGTTCCAACTGTTCTTCATCCCAACCAATCACAACCCTTTGTGAAATCAGATCTAAATCTGATTGGTGGGAATAGAGTCCCTTAGATTCATCCTTAGATGGTGTTTAAGATCAATCAAAGTTGGTTCTTAGGAGGAGTCTAATCGGAATCCAAAAAGAAGATTGAGTCCCTATCCAACAGGAACTCCTGGGTGCCTCAAACTTGGGCGCACGCCACCCTTGGTGTGCGCGGTGTGCGCCCTCCTTGCCAGGTTCTGGCAAGGGGACAAGCCCCCACCAGCTCTCCAATAGGTGCGTGACACGTGGACAGAAGTCAAAGTGTCAATGGTCAATATTTGACCAGTCAAAGGGCGTGCGCCCTCCTTGCCAGGTTCTGGCAGGGGGACAAGCCCCCACCAGCTCTCCAATAGGTGCGTGACATGTGGACAGAAGTCAAAGTGTCAATGGTCAATATTTGACCAGTCAAAGATTAACTTTTGATCAAAATCAAAGGATGAGAAATGGCAGGTATTGTCTTACAAAATAAGATAACCCTTTTCTAACCTGGACAGGCTCCAGTCAGACCAAGTGAAGGCCTCTGATCGAGCATAAACTCCTTTGGCTCAGTCATTACAACTATTTATGATAGTAAAAGAAGAACCTTAGGTTCAATCGAGTGCTAGCATGATTTTCTTGAACCTAATTGAATCTCATTCAGATCAATTGAACTAGATCAGTTCAATTGATGATCACCAGATTCAAACCCTTGTTTGTGTGACCCAGTTAGGTTCAATTCTGTATGGTAATAGGATATGTCATGATCTCTATCATCGACATCATCGAAACTCCTTTCGATGGATCAAACTCTTCTGATTCGAACAGCTAGAAATGATCGACTCATCTAAATCATTTCTAATTGCTCCAAAATCCACCAGTGACACCTAGCAGTATATGGTGCAATACGCATCAATAGCTAAATATACGAACCTCTTGGTGAAGCTACCTGTGTGATTAAGGTTCTTCTATCTTTGACCTCGATCAATTAGGGTTAAAGGTAAAACTCGTCAAAGCCTAGTTTCTGTCTATGATGTAATCATTCGATTCAAGTCCGATGTAGAAAACTTAAATAGAAACTCTTTTTATTATTTTTAAATCTACCATGGGCCATGGGCTTCTAGATTTGATTCTCCATAGAGATCATCATATGGGCTGCTCCCTACCACCGAGGTAGATAGATTCCATTTTGATGCAATCCAGTTCCTAACAATGAACATGCTATAGCCAACATACACCTCAGGGTTCTGAATGGGCTAGAAGATGAGTTATGGTGTAGTCAAACTAAAACACCCTCAAGAGAAATGTCGATGTACCTCAGGTCAAGGAACCAGACATACCACTGTAGCATCGAGTCAGTCATTGACGAAAAGATAGACTCCTAATGACTACTCGAGGTGGTCATGCTCAGTGCCCTCATTCTCTAACGAGTACCTATACTCTCGCCCCGGTGTCTCCACATCATAGATTCAAGACTCATCTACTAAAGAGAAGCAATTGTACACCAACCTTCCGGATTAATCACCATCCTCGTGATGATCCTATGGTCGAAAGCATTTTATGAGTTAATAATGATTATTCATGTCTTAAATTTTCAACTCTTAAAAATATAAATTATCATTACCATTAACTCAAAGGATGTATCACAAACACTAAATATATATATATGATAGAAAATAACCCATTTTATTGATTATAGTCAAAATTATAATTTTGCCCCTAGAAGTATATTACAAGTGTCAGCCAATTCTAGCTTTTAGGGCACATATATCTAACATCACATCCATAGATGAGTCTAAGGTGTGCAGGCTTCAAATATCAGTCTATGGATTGAAGCAGGCATCGCGGAGTTGGAACATGCATTTTGATAAAGTAATCAGAACATATGGCTTCGTTAAGAATGGAGAAAAATCCTGCATGTATAAATGGGCCAATGATTCTATTATTGTATTCCTTGTACTGTATGTTGATAACATTCTCTTAATCAAAAATGACATCCCTGCATTACGAGGAATAAAGGTTTTGGCTGTCGTCTCAATTCTCCATGAAGGATTTGGGAGAAGCTTCCTACATCCTAGGAATGAGGATCTATAGGGATAGATCTAAAAGGTTTCTAGGATTATCCTAGTCCATGTACATTGATACCATGCTAAAGAGATTCAGCATGGAGAATTCCAAGAAGGGCTATCTCCTGATAGGCCATGAAATTTTGCTCTCGAAGAGAGATTGTCCGACAACTCCTCAAGAGAGAGAGCGTATTAGTAGAATACCATATGCTTCAGCAATGGATTCTATCATGTACGCCATGATGTGTACGAGATCAGATGTGGCATACTCACTAGGGATAGTGAGCATATACCAATCTAACCTAGGGGAGAATCACTAGAAGGTTGTAAAGATAATCCTAAAGTATTTAAGAAATACCAAGGATCAGTGGCTCATCTATGAAGATACTGACTCGAAACTTGTGGGATATACTGATTCTAGTTTTCGATCAGATCATGATTATAGCAAAAGTATGTTAGACTTTGTGTTTACCCTAAATGATGGAGTGGCTGCTTGGAAGAGTTTCAAGCAGCACAA
>QRFJ01006078.1:0-19481 GCA_006176705.1 Cocos nucifera | reverse complement strand
TCTAAGATCAGACCCAAGTTGTTTTGCACAAAAAAAGAAACAACCCAAAAAGAATTTACCATGAATTTTAGAGCACTAGAAAAAAAAGAGGGCCAACACATGCTGGGCACGTGCTGGGCAGAATAGTTGAACTCCCATTGGAGTTCTCTTCCTTCACCAATCAACTCTAGATCAAGGAGGAGTTTAACTCCTCCCCTCTGGCCCATTTTAAGGGAAGAGGGCTTCCCTTTTCTTCCCATAAAATACCGAGGCCCAAGCTGGTGGTTCATCAGAGTTCTCTCCTTTTTTCTCTCCGATGGTGCCTAATCGTGTTTATCGAAAGCACGGGCCAATCGTCATTGGAACCTAAGTAGGATCCTCTAACTTTTAAGATTATTTGGCTTGCCTTCCTCCTTAGGCTATGAACCTTGATTTTTGGTGGACAATCACTGGATTTTTCTTAGAAATCCAAACATTTATTTCACCCTGGCTTCTGCCCATTCATTTGTTGATTTACCTAGTATCAATAGTCATCACAAACTATCAGTCTGGATCTTTTAGCTGCATCATCATAGCCCTAATCACTACCAGTGAAAGCCATTTTGATGGTGCTCCCCTAATCCTGAAATAAATGGAGGAAGTAATCCCCTATTTCACTGTAGGGCCAAAGAAAGAGAGAGAAAGAGAGGAAAAGAAGTAAAAGATAGAAAGAAAGAAAAAAGAATAAAGAAAAACAAAAGAAAAAAAAAGGATAGAGAGAGTTTCTCCCTCTTCCCTCTTCTTCTTATCTTCCACTCTCCACTTTCCCTTTCTAGTTTATCTCTAGAAAATCATATTTTCTCTCTCTATGAGTTTCTACCACTAAAAGTGTCTTCCTCAAGATTATGTTTCTCTTTTAGGCTTTTCTAAATCATAGAAAGAACCTTCAACAATCTTAATAGACCTTGATGAAAGGATCCTGACTTTTGACTATCGAATAGCCAGCCCTCACCTTGATCAAGCCTATCATCATTAGATTTTACCATCAATTACATCCTACCATCCTAGCATGATCCTTGATTTATAGTTAATCAATTGGATGTCCTAAATTGAACCATTTCGATGTCAGCTATAAGGATTTTAAAATTTAGGATTTTATTTTGAAAATTAATTATGATTAAAATTTGATAAAAGTAGGATTTTAGATATTCAATTTTGTAAAGGAATTTTGAGAAGCTCGTTGTTCATACAAGATTAAGATGACTCCATGTCGGATAAAAAAGTCTACCTGATGTACTACTAAAAATATATTAAACCAATAGAATTGCGATCCTCCTCAGTAGGTTGGTGGTATCCCTTAGCAGAAAAGAGTCATTGATCCTATTAGGAATATATAGATGGAGCAGCAAGAACCAATTATGGCCCAAAAAAGAAAGATATTAGTCGGCATGGTGCAATCATAATAGTAGTTGCCGTAATAATTTCTACAACAATGGCAAGTGCAACTACAAACATCGCCACCATAGGAATGTGGAGAGCAGTAGGATTAGTGAAGTAATATTGTAGAATTTAAATGGTTGTCTCCATTAGCTTTCATGGGGACTATTGAATCTGTGGAAGCTGATAATTGAATTATGGAGATGGAGATCATGATTACTATTTTGGAGTGTCGTGATGATGAAAAGATTTGTTAGGAAACTTATTTATTATAAGGTAAAGTGTTCAACTAACGGTACTGACTAGACATAAATATAAATATGATGGGGAGCAACTCTTCTGTGGGAGATTTTGAAGGGCATTTTCTAATCAATATTTTTCTTGGAGTGTAATGACATAAAAAGAATAGAAATTTATTTATCTGAAATAATGAAATATGATAGTTATCGTAGAATATGAAACTAAATTTACCAAGCTTGCGAAACTTTATTCTAAGGTTGGTCGAGGATGAGCGTGATCAAGTGTATAAATTTGAGATGAAACTGAGGATAGAAACTAGAAAGCAAGTGGAGCTATGTAAATTAACTACTTGTATAGATGTGGTGAAGAAAGCATTAAAAATTGAAATGAAAGTCAATGAAGAACATGCTAAAAGAGAAGAAAATCCAAAGAAATGAAGTAGGCCGAATGAATCTCAAGCGTAGAATAGTAAATACACTAGGGATTCAAACAAAGATCAGTGAGTGACAGCTCTATGCCAGCAGATAGCATCAAATGTTCTAGGTGGGGTAAAGCTTATGCTGATTATGAATGCAGTTCTATCATTGGTACTCACTTTAAATGTGGTAAGATAGATCACAAAATAGATGAGTGCCTCTAGAGATCTGAGAGTCAGCCTGCCCTAAAAACTGAACAAAATAAGGATAAGAATCTAAAAATCCAGATCCAAGGACGTGTCTATGCTTTTATGCAACAAGATGTGCAGACTTTCGATTCAGTGGTAATGGGCTCTGAGATAGGTTCTTGGAATTAATTAGATTGATGAATTGATTTTGCTCATAAGATAAGTAATGATTGACCTTCTCTGGATTTTTCATTTATATAATCATGAAGATTGAACAATTTTTTAATGAATTTATATATGATTTATGAATCTATGAAAATATATTTTGAATGAAAATTGACATAAAATTTTAGAATAGTATTTCTCCTATTATTACTATAATTATTTATTGATCAAAAATCATATATGCATATTAATTTTGATTTGATTATGAAATATTTATTACTCTAGAAAAAAGTTTTGATACAAATCAGATTTAGACTCTCAGTCTGACTATATTATGAATCCTGCCAATTGGGGGTTATGCATTAGTGCTTGGACTATTACTGAGCCCATGATTCTATTTCTAGCCTAACCATAGCATATAAGTATGGTATTTTAGCCCGACCATAGGATATATTTCGGCCCCACCATAAGGTATAAGTATGGTATTCTGGCCCTATCGTGGGGTATATGTTTGGTATTACGGCCTTACCATATAATATTAGTATACGTGGTCATAGTTAAAGATTCATGAGTTGTTTGAATTTGTTTTGAATCAGATTATTGAGTATGATTTTTTTTTGAATTAAATGTGTAATTTTGAATATGAGTATTTTAAAGACACTGGCATTACTGAATTCTTGTTTTGAAAAAGAAATTTGATCATGCTTGTACACCAACTAATGATAAATTATATTTTAACTCTCCATCCTCTATTATCATTTAAATATCCAGCCAAGGTATTCATTACTTATAGAGCTATCAACATAGTTTAGATTTAGATTTATTATTATATTTTATAAGACTATTATTTGGGGTTGAATGGATGTAAGACTTTTAAATTTTACTTATCAATTGAATTTGTTAGTTAAATGAACTTTGACATTTAGTTATTTAAATTATCTCCATTGTGATGCATTCAATTTCCTGGTGAGATGCCTTGTATATTTATGGAGAGTGTTCTTCATAATTTTGTGGTTGTTGCCATAACCCCTTGATTCATGATCTCGGGTTGGGGGTGCAATAATGTAGGATTAAGCTGCCATTTTCTTATTACCACCATGCTACGACAAACCATCCAGTTGTCTTGATTGTTCCTTATGAGAGGTTCATCAAATGTGTTATTTTTATGCATCCGAAATAGAATATAAGTAGTTCATTATTGTTGCATCCTCTAAACTAGGTGAAATTTATGTTTTCAAACTATTTTTAATAATTTCATAAAACTAGGCATCATTGAAAATAATTTGTGAAAGAACTAAGCCTAGATCAAGCATGACCCTCACCATGCTAAGTTAAAATGAATTTTGTGCTTAGGCTATGGTCATAATTAATTCAAAATTGATTCGAACTAGTCAAGTTTTAGGCAAGAGCTTGATTTCAGCTATTGCTTGGCTTTTTGGCCCAATTAAATTATGTTATTAATAATAAAGGGTCTTGCTGACTTGAATTAATTTTGCACACCTCGATAAGTTATCCTCCTGGAGTGAGAGGTTATAAATATGCTAAAAGTTTTGTCATTGTATAGGATAGGGGCCTATAAATGTACTAGCATTCATCATGACCAAGCCTAATTAAGCTAAGGTTAATTAACTTAAGTTTAGATTATTTTAAATTAAACTATTTGCACCTCAAGTAATTTCTCTCTCTATAATTTTTTAATTAAAGTCTTTGGCCCTTGGTTGCAAAGAAGAGGCATAAACTAACAAGTATGGTCCTTGATAATCATGTAAGTAACACACATCTATTGAGTCCTTTACATTCGTCATTTATGTCCTTGTTGTTTTGGGTTTAGGATCTAATCACAAAGCCATAATTACCTTATTGTCACCTTGAAAGTTCTTTATTGATGTACCAATTTGGTTAATGGACTAGAATTTTACTAAAAGAGATTAGATAGGATCTTCTTGATAAAAATTAGTCAATAGTGTTTTCATTTAAGATCCTCAATAAAAAAGAGATTATTTAAGAGAAGAGAGCGCATTTAGTAAAAGATGGGATTTAAAATTTCTACCATATTTAAGAGAGAAAGTGAGTCTTTGTTAGATTTTCTTTTGAGTATGGTTTCAATGTGTATGTAGATATTATTCTTATTTTGAATTTTAATTTTGTTAAAAATTTAGTTTAAGTTTATTAAGAAAACTAAAAAAGAGAAGTGATTCAGATAAACGAGCAGTATATGAAAATTTTTTTCCTTCATATAGTGTATTTAAGAGATTCAGGCTAATGTCTCGATGATTCCCACATAAGCTCCATCAATGGAGTCCAGCTATAGCAAGGAGTCCAATTATATCTTAAGGGTTTTTAATAAGCAAATTTGTTTAATAGTGCATGTATTGGATGGAGCCAGTTGTATTTTAAGTCTAGCCATAAACTTTCTATAATTACAGTAGGGTTAGTAGTGGTAAAAGATTGAGCATTTATTTGCATGGATCCTCACATATTAGTTTTATTCAATATTTTTCTAAATTTAAAAAAAATATAAAATTTAATAAACTATTCATGAATAATGATTATAAAATTAATGACAAGTGCATATATTTATATATTCATATAAGCTTTTTCTACAAATATATGGCCTTAAATATCTAAACTATTTGTAAATGGTTTGTGATCAACTTAGGCAATGGTTTGTTTGGATATGGCTATAGACCTAACCAACACTCTTCACCTATTCATTCATCATGCATCCTTACAACTCTACAAGACACAAGAAAGAAACCCAATTAATGGAACTAATACATACATACATATACATACATATATATATATATATATATATATATATATATATATATATATATATATATATATATATATATATATATATATATATGCTTGCATATTATGTGAGCACGTGCATGGGTGTTGAGTTGTGGCTTCTTCTGAGATAATTTTTGCTTTAATAAGTGATGCAACATGAGTACTTTTATTGAGTAGCTATCAAGCAGCATTGAAGTCTATGCAAAAAAATCAAGAATTACTAGGGTAAGGCTATAGCAACATGCATAATTATATTAATTTTACATGCATAATAATAGTTTTTCTTCTTTCATGTCTTTTCTTCCTACTTTTACCAACATGTTGTTCTTGGATTTTTTGATAGGTTTGATATTTTGTGTCACAAATCCAAACAATTAGCTTGCAACATCAAATAGAAATAGATAGCTATACAATTATTTTTCTAAATAAAATACGTGATAGCTGTTAATTGCCAACATACAATCACAAAATATCTTGTTATAGATAAAATCATATAATATGCTAGCATTTCTTAAATCAATATAAATATTTTCTAATTATATATCCTAACTAGAATAGATATCGATGAAGCCAAATCTCATCAAACCTTTTGGGAATTGATAAATTGCCTTCGTAAAAGAAAAATAAAAGATAAAAATAATTATGATATGTCAATTATTTTGAAATCTCTAAAGATTTTTCATTTATGTCCACTTGATATTTTGTAATACATTAATTATATATATAACTCACCATCAAGTAGGAAATGATGGGTGAAATATAGGTGTGGTATGGATTTTTTTAATCCAAAATATTGATCAATATTTAATATATATATATAGCAACAAAGTTCATAAAGTGGCGCCACACATTGTCCTTTTTCATATCCCAAGCTATGGCATGATCCATTGCAACTTTTGGTTTCGACGTCACATAATGCAATACAATAATATCTTGCTTGTGTTGTGACAACAAAATAATTTTTGAATTAGCATGTATATTTATTCTTGCACGAACAAATATTTAGAAAATCCGAGAAAACTGTGGTGTGCTACATGAAATATTAACCAAAAGAGAATGATGCATTTTAAGTCCTTCATGTCTGCATATTTTTTCAATTTTCTATACAGAAATAGAAAAAAAACATACCATAAGCAAAGAACATAGCGAGAACTATGATGGCCATAAAAATTTTATTGGCATTGGAAGAGGAAGAGGAAGCCATATCAAATTTCTTGATCTTGTCTAAGAATATGTCTTAGGGGTTCAAATTTATATTTGTCCAAAAAATTTCTTTTATTGAGTAATAACAGTTGTCTAAAGGGGGTTTTGTTTCCTTTAATTGCCATTAGGCATTATTTATTGAGTTATTTTACCAAGAGTTTCTTATATCTTAATAGGATGGTAACATTTTGTTTTGTTCAGTTTTTTCATGGCATCTTAATTAATACCGCTGGATTAAGTGACTTGGGAGCCACTATTCTCTAACATATTTGAGAATAATAGGATCCATTAAATGTTTTGATAGGCACCCTTCAAAAGTTGAATAATGGGAATAAGGTGATGGGAAAGGAAACAAGGATAATTTTAATACCATCAATGTAATAAGAAGGTATGAATTAATCTTTTTTCGTTATCTTGGGCTCTTAATATCTATTGGTTACTAGTTGTGGAGAAAATTATTTTGAAAAAAATATATAATTTTAAAGATTATTGCAATTTCTGTGAAAGACTATTCTTAAAGAAACATACACTCGAATGGCATGTATAACTTAATAATTTTTATGGCAATGTCTTGCTTTTCACTGATTTTATATTTTAAAAGTTATAATTTATGATGGTAGGATAGATATCATGGCTAAAGTAGTGAGGCATGTGCCTACCCCCTTTTTGGTGAACCAAGTCTTAAGTCAAAGTTCTTTCATCATGTATCATCAAGTTAAGCCTTTCTTCATAAGATCACGTAAATTAAGAAACATCCCTCTAAATAACCTCTTATCTAAAGCGTTAGCTAACAAACATCTTTTTAAAAAACATAAGAACTATCAATTTGACTCTAGTTAGAAATTGGGAGCATACCATTGATAGGTGTTATACATCCATAAACAATGATTACAATTAAAAAATATTTAGACACCTTTGCTTCATGTGAATGAAATAATTAAAAGCATTGATGCTTGCAATACATATACCAATTTGGCTAGATTTGAAACAACAACCTCTCACTAAGTGCTCATAAAATTGATTTCTCTAGTTATGAAATAAGAATCATATGTGAGGAGCTTATTGCTATCCCCAACGCTTTGGAAGTGTTAGATTGGACAAAAGTGAACTAAAGGATCATCAAGATGGTTCACAGCATCGATCTTTAATCCATTGAGGTTCATATCTAACCATTAGATATATAGTTCATTTGATAGTTCATGCATCGAGCCATTGAGGCCTCTATCTATATTATTGATTTCATATTATATTTGTGATTATGTGCATGAAAATTTGATGGATACTAATATTTTTGAATTTATGTTTTAAAAAATAAAATTTGATCATGTTTGCGTACCGACTAATGATTAATTATATTTTGACTATCGCATCCTTTATTATCACTTGAATTATCTATTTAAGATATTTATTGCTTATTGGGATATCAATCTCATTATTCTTTTTTTTTTCTAGATTTAAATGCGTAGTTATGGATGTGGGTACTACTTTGAAAATTAGAAATAAATTTTGATAGTATCAACATAGTTTTGATTTGGATTTATTATTATAATTTATTGGATTATTATTTGAGATTCAATGGATGCTGGACTTTTGAATGTTATTTTTTAGTTGAATTTGTTAGTTAATTAAATTTTAACTTTCAGTTATTCAAATTATATTCTTTGTGATGCATATGATATCGTGTTGGGATAACTTGCTTACTTATAGAGAGTATTCTCCACAATCATGAGTGGTTAACATGAACTCATGATTCATGATCTCGGATGGATGTGTGTGATAATTAATATGATATCAGAGCATATATGAAAAAATCATGACACAAAATCAAACATCAGTGTTAGTAGGAAGGCACTAGGGGCATTGGGATGATAACTAATATTAATTTTGACATAACTTAGAAACTTAGATTTGAGATAAGTATATTGATGGATTTGAATCAGAGAGCACATCGAAAGCATTATGGTCTAAATTTTTTTCAAGCTGATCAGAATAATAATTTGATTCAAGGGAATGTCGTAATGAAAGACTTGATCATGAAATTATAGGATGATTATGATCTGAGAAAGAAAGTAACCCTAAATTTTTTGAAGACTTGGGCAAGAAAAATTTTGATGATGAAATTTTTTTTTAGAAAAGAGAATATGACACCCAAGCCCAAACAACTTGGGCCTAATCCAGCCATAAAAAATAAGAAACAACTCCAAAAAGAATTTAATCCATGAATTTTAGAGTACTAAAAAAAAAAGAGGGCCAGCACATGCTGTGCACGTGCTGGGCAGAAGAGTTGAACTCCCATTGGAGTTCTCTTCCTTCACCAATCAACTCTTGATCAGAGTCGAATACAACCATTGGGAGGAGTTTAACTCCTCCCCTCTAGCCCAATTTTAAGAGAAGAGGGTTTCCCTCTTCTTTCCATAAAAAATCGAGGCCCAAGCTGGAGGTTCATCAGAGTTCTCTCCTTTTCTTCTCTCGGAAGGTGCTTCAGCGTGTTCATTGAAAGCACGGGCCAACCATCATCGGAACCTAAGTAGGATCCTCTAATTTTTAAGATTATTTGGTTTGCCATCCTCCTTAGGCCATGAACCTCAATTTTTGGTGGGCAATCACTGGATTTTTCTTAGAAATCCTAATCTTTATTTTACCTTAACTTATGCACATTCGTTTGTTGATTTATCTAGTACTGATAGTCATCTTAGACTGTCAGTCTGGATCTTTTAGCTACATCATCACAGCCCCAATCACTATCGACGAAAGCTATTTTGATGGTGCTCCCCTAATCCCAAAATAAATGAAGTAATCCTATATTTCACCATAGGGCCAAAGAAAGAGGGAGAACAAGCGGAAAAAAAGAAAAAGATAGAAAGAAAGTAAAAAAATAAAGAAAAATAATAGCAAAAAAGGATAGAGAAAGTTTCTCTCTCTTTCCTCTTCTTCTTATCTTCCACTCACTGCTTTCTCTTTCTAGTCTATCTCTAGAAAGTCATACTTTCTCTCTCTATAAGTTTCTACCATTAAAAGTGTCTCCCTCTAGATTATATTTTTCTTTTAGGCTTTTTTAAATCATAGAAAAAACAATCAACAATCTTAATTGACCTTGATGAAAGGATCCTGACTTTTGACTATTGAATAGCCAGCCCTCACCTTGATCAAGCCTATCATTATTAGATTTCATCATCAATTGCATCCTACCACCCTAGTATGATCCTTGATTTATGGTTGATCAATTGAATGTCCTAAATCAATCCATTTCGATGTCAGCTATAAGGATTTTAGAATTTAGGATTTTATTTTGAAAATAATCATGATTAAAATTTGATAAAAGTATGATTTTAGATATTCAAATTTGTAAAAGAATTTTGGGAAGCTTGTTGTTCATACAAGATTAAGATGACTCCATGTCGGATAAAAAAATCTGCTCAACATACTACTAAAAATATATCAAACCAACAGAATTGCAATCCTCCTCAGTAGGTTGGTGGTTTTCATTAGCAGAAAAGAGTCATTGATCCTATTAGGAATATATAGATGGAGCAACAAGAACCAATTATGGCCCGAATAAGGAGGATATTAGTCAGCATGGTGCAATCACAATAGTAGTTGCCCCAATAATTACTACAATAATGACAAATGCAACTACAAACATTGCCACCATAGGAACGTGGAGAGCAGCAGGATCAGTGAAGTAATATTATAAAATTTAAATAGTTGTCTCCATTAGCTTTCATGGGGACTATCGAATTTATGAAAGTTGATAATTGAATTATGGAGATGGAGATGATGATTGCCATCTTAGAGTGCCGTGATGATGAAAAGATTTGTTAGAAAACTTATTTGTTATAAGATAAAGTGTTCAACTAACTATATGCACTGGACATAAATATAAATATAATGGGGAGCAACTCTTCTAGGAGAGATTTTGAAGGGCATTTTCTAATCAGTATTTTTCTTGAAGTGTAATGATATAAAAAAAATAAAAAAAATATTTATCTAAAATAAAGAAATATGATAGTTGTATAATATGAAACTAAATTTACAAAGCTTGCAAACTTTATTCTGAGGTTGGTTGAGGATGAGCATGATCAAGTGCATAAATTTGAGATGAAACTATGGATAGAAACTAAAAAGCAACTGGTGCTTTATAAATTAACTACTTATATAGATGTGATGAAGAAAGCATAAAAAATTGAAATAAAAGTCAATAATGAACATGCTAAAAGAGAACAAAATCAAAAGAAATGAAGTAGGTTGAATGAATCTCAAGTGCGAAATAGTAAATATACTAGGGGTTCAAATAAAAATTAGTGAGTGATAGCTCTACACTAGCAAACATCATCAAATTTTCTAGGTGGGGTAAAGCTTATGCTGATTATGAATGCAATTCTATCATTGGTACTCACTTTAAATGTGGTAAGATAAGTCACAAAATAGATGAGTATCCCCAAAGATCTGAGAGACAGCCTGTCCTAAAAGCTGAACAAAATAAGGATAAGAATCTAAAAATTCAAATCCAAGAGCGTGTCTATGCTTTTATGCAACAAGATGTGCAGACTTCCGATTCAGTGATAATTAACAAGCTCTGAGATCGGTTCTTGGAATTAATTAGACTAATGAATTAATTTTTCTAATAAGATAAGTAATGATTGACCTTTTCTGGATTTTTTATTTATATAATCAGGAATATTGAATAAACTATTAATGAATTTATATATGATTTATGAATCTATGAAAATATGTTTTGAATGAAAATTGACATAAAATTTTGGAATAGTATTTCTCCTATTATTACTATAATTATTTATTAATTAAAAATCATATATGCATATTAATTTTGATTAGATTATGAAATATATATTATTCTGAAAAAAGAGTTTTGATACAAATCAAATTTAGACTCTCAGTCTGACTATGTTTTGAACCATGCCAATTGAGGATTATGTATTAGCGCTTTGACTATTATGGAGCCTATGATTTTGTTTCTAGCCCAACCATAGCATATAGTGTTGTATTTTAGCCTGACCACTGGATATATTTCGGCCCCACCATAAGGTATAAGTATGGTATTCCGACCCTATCATGGGGTATATCAATTATGTTTTATGAATGAAGAACAACAGGATGGAATGTTGTGGATGGCGCTATGAAACTTTACTAATGTCACATAGGTAGACTTGTCGGAGATCGAGGCTGCCATTAGCCTCGCAATTACTGAACCAGGTGTGCTAGATGAAAATATCACTTTGCCTTCAGCATCATCAGTTCAGTATATGAGGCTAGAGTTAGACGGGCATTTGAAAGTTTATGAATGGGGAACAATAGGATGGAATGTTGTGGATGACATTATGAAACTTTACCTAGATAATTGTGTCGATCCCATAGTGTACGGAGAGCATGAAATTTGTTCTAATAATGGGTATTGCAGCTGCCCTAGTGGAATTAATAGAGATTCGATTTATTTTAGATAGATTGATGATAGGCAGCCTAGTCTTGTTTGCTTCCTTGTGATTTCTCTATCTTGCTAATCATTGCAAGATCACCAGCTCTTGGCTCTCAAGGATGATACTTATTTCTTTTTGCTATTGGCTATTGAATATGGTATTATTTTTTTCCATTGCTTGCCTTAATCTGAAAAATGAAGAGAGTTGCAGGCAGGCAATTGCTCTTGCAAAGCTGATATTTTTTAGTATGGCCAAAATATTTCTGATGGCTTTTGTTTCTTACCATCGCAATTGTTTTCATTGATGAACAATTAGCTTACAATAACTCATTATAATTCAATTCTATATGTTAGGGTTCAGATTATCCCTGGAACAACTAATAGACATTGTATTCTTCAAATTCTAGAGGGAAGGTAATGGGTGTTGGAGCAATACTGGGTTCCACTGCTAGAGTTTTATTTACTGTGTTCCTTATAGTTGAGCATTTTGTTTTATTCATGAGAAAAACAATTTACATATGGAAGAAGAAGATCAACCTGGTCATGTATTAGGAACACCAACTAGATTTTCTTTTGAAGAACTGAAATCAAGTACCGAGAACTTCTATAAAAAGCTAGGAGAAATAGGCTTTGGGTTTGTATTTGAGAGAGAGTGGGATAATATGAGAGTAGCGGTAAAGTGCTTGGATGGCATCTAAGTCAAATGATAACATCAATTTGAGATTTCTCATTTTTCTCATGTCTTTGGGCAACTCTTTGAGATTACAACAAAATGAAAGGTTCAACTTTGAGATTACAACAAAATGAAAGGTTCAGCACTTGCAAGTTGTAGAGAGAAGTAATCAAGTTAGGTAATGCCTCAATAAAAGTTTCTGATAGGTCTAGGAACCTTAGATGCTTTAACCTGCTTATTCTTCTAGATAACTTTTTGAGTCCTGTGCCCTGTAGATCCAGTACACGAAAATAAGTAAGATTTGACACCACATAGAAGATGAATTCTCTAATGTTTACAACTCTTGAAACATGGAAAAAATATAAGTGATCTCAATTGCTTTGTTTTGTAGGCAAGCTATAAACATTCTGATGATTTGTCGTTATTAAAATCAATTGATGAATAGTGACATATCAGTGCAAAATGCTTGTGTCCTTGCCCACCTCTATGATGATGGCCTCATCACCTATGACACAGCTAGCAAGGTCGTGGAGTAGATCATGCATCTTGCATACTATCACGTTACCATCAGAATCCTTTTTGGCATCCTAAAAAAAGGACCTCCATAGCAAATTATTGAAAAACTGATTGCCGATATTCTCTAAATCCATATTATTATCTGATGGTTGAACCAACCCTTCTGGACAATCTCCTTCCCTATTTCTACGTACTATGGGGTCTCTTCTCATCTCCCGAACCCACATACGATGTTCAAATAGTTCCTCTATCCTTCTATTGTTGTAGATTAACTGAGCAAGCATGGTCTTCCCAACTCCATCCAAACCAACTATTGGGAGAACAGAGACATCCTTATCGATATCCATATGGACTAAGAAATTTATGACCTCGATCTTTATCATCATCCCGACCATAAATTTGATTCGATTAAAAATAAGTAGGTCTCTTGATCCAAAGGTCTCTACGGTATGGATCTCTCACTCAAATGATATTTCAATCTCTCTTCTAAAATTTGGTCCAATTGCTCTATGATCTCTTTTACTTTGCGAGCAATCTTATGATGAAATATAATTGAGTTGTTGAGGGAAAACAAAATCAAGCACCTTTGGGGTGATGCAACTATTTTCCTCAATCTTTTTTGGAACTCATCCACCACGTCATCTGCATCAAAAGCAGCATCTCTGAGCTTCCTTAGCCAACCATGCAGAGGTTTGTCAATGATGGATCTATTCTCAGTGTCCTCGAGCACATCACTGATAGACACTAACATGCTTTCTAGCTCCACATCTTTCTTTACACTGCTCGCCAATCCCTTCTGCTTCCATAGGCCAGAGCCCAGCTTCTGGATCACAATCTTCAAAATGAGGGAGGCAATTGATACTGCTACTACTTCTACCATAACGTTGAGTTCTTGCTGCCACCTCTCTTCCTCTCGAGGTTTTGATGCCTGAAGCTTTGATGAGTAAGGGCTTTGAAGAGCCTTGTGAAAGGAAAGAGCCCAAAGAAGACCTACGAAATTTTACCAAAGAAAAAAAAGGGTATAACACCAATGAGTAGGTTCACACCATTTACCCACAAATTATGGTAAGAAAGTAGTGGAATTGCTTTGAATGGAGTCAAAGGCTTGTCGGTCCATGGCAACACGGGAGCCAGCTATTTGATGTTGATGGGGTTTCTTTAATCTCCTAGGGAGGTGCCTATAGCTACATGGGAATGTCCCTGACAAGTAGAGCATCAAATGCCACCGACGTCCAATCTAGTGCCGTTGCCATAAGTTATTGAAGCCATTCTTGTCACACCTACTCCAATGAACTTGAATATACTGAGCTAATCACAATTTTATGCTAATGGGTGTAAACCAAATTACGCGGCTACATCTATCAAGTGAAGCAGCAAGTTCATAACGAAAGGTATCAATAGACCAACAATATCTATTATTAATAAAGAGAGTTCCACCTTACGACTGCCAGCATCTTTATTTATTACCAAATAGTGATAATTTAGATTACCTAGTAATCTAAATTACTTGTAATCTAGATAGATTGCCACTAATATTGAATACTATATTTGGTACTCATAGATAATATTAAGTAAAATTACTGAAAATCTTAATTGACATGTTTGGTATGATGATCAGATTACTAGTAATGTAACATAAAATTCCTAAAATATCCTTAAATCAAATTTATTAATTTAATATTATATTATATTATTATAATTTTATTATATTATATATTATATTTATAATATAAATATATATTATTATAATATATATTATATATTATATTCTAATATATATTTATATTTATATTATATATTCTTTTTTTATAAGGATATTTTTGTCCAAATATATCATTGTCTAGATTACCAAATATTTGGTAATCTAGATAGCCATCTCTTCTCTTGGTAATCTAGATCATCTTATCAAAAGATAATCTGGATTACCTGGCAATCTGGATTATCAATTTAAAAATTATACCAAATGTGGTAATCTAGATTACCAATCAGAGAGAGAGAGGGTGGGGGGCTGAAGGGGCAGGGCGGGGGAGGGGGCCTGGGGGTCATCCCTCACGTGCAAGAGAGAGAGAGGGCAGGGGGGCCGAGGGGGTAGTGGGGTGGTCATCCCAAGAGAGAGAAAAAGAGAAAGAGAGGGTGGAGGACCTGAAGGGATCATCCTGAGAGAGAGAGAGAGAGAGAGAAGAAGAGCGGGGGGGGCCAAATGCCTTGGGGGGCTTGTGGGGTGTGTGGGGGGTCATCATGAGAGAGAGAGAGAGAGAGAGAGAAAGGGGGGAGGGGGCAGGGAATGGGGTGGGGGGTGCTGGGGAGAGGAGGGGCCTGGGGGTGTCATCCATTATCGATGTCAGGTCGGGTTGAATCGGTAGAAATTATCATTCCTAGAATTAATTAAGAATATGATGAGTCATCCATTATCAATGTCAAATGTGGCAAGTTATTTTAGTGGTTGCAAATCATATATATATACATATATACATATAAACGAAGGAATAAACCTCCATTCATCATGTACCATTTTTTTCATTTGACACGTGTATCAAAATTTTTATGGATGAAATTTTAATGGAGGGGTTTTGGGTTCTTGGTGTGAGTGATTCATAGGAGAAAATTTTTATGGAGGGATTTCAGGTAAAAGAAAATCACACACTAGAAGAGGCAAACTCCCAATCGAGTTCATCTCCTCTTCCGAGTTTGATCAGGAGAAGGATTCTAGGGCCGATCAAACTCCAAAAAATATTATAGAAGCCAACTTATAAACCCCCCGGTAGTCTCCCTCAAATCCTTAAACAATCATTGGCAAAGTTGCGAGGATTAGAGGGTTGCTCCATAGAGTATTTTTGGCAAATCACCATCAATTGACCACCGGAGTTGAGGTAACGAATCCCTATTCTCCTTCCTCTCCTCTTTTTCGATCTATAGCGAATTTTTTGATGGCCGGATTGAGTCGCCAGGCCATCTTTCCTATTTTTATTTCCTTTTTTTCTCCAAAGGACTGGCTGCCATCGCTGGGTTGCATCCTTATCTTGGTCGCCAACCGTCGGAGCAACCCCCAACTGCAACCATCTTGCTATCGAAGATAGTCATGGCCATGGGAGGTGGGTCACCCCCTTCCCCTATGTCAATAGAGAAGAAGAGAAGAAAAGAAGAGAACCCTTTCCCTGTTCCCCTATTTCAATAGAGAAGAAGAGAAGAAAACAAGAGAAGAATAAAAAAAAAAAGAAAAATATATGAGTAGTTTATATTACAATCATACTTTCTTCATCCCTCTTCCTCCTCTTTTTTCTTTGAATCCATGGCGAGTTCCTCTCTTTCCCAGTTTGGATCAATCTCCCTGTTCCTCCTCTTTCTTCTTCGAGTACATGGCACCCTTTCTTCAAAGAAGAAAGCTGGCATGAATGAGGAGCTCATAAGAGAAGGTAGGAGCTAAGACACGATGATGGTAAGGCCTCGCTATTTGTTTTAGAGCATGCTATCAAATTCTACTATTTTTCTTTGTATTGTTGTCCAATGGGTGAGCATAGAAGATGAGTAACATTGGCCCAAAAAATTTCCTGCCTTTATTTGTAGTTCTAGGGTTCATGGTCACAAGCTCCAGAATTTTGAAGATAAATTGATGGATTTATATATGTTAAGACAGCCACAAGAATAAATTAGTTATCACTTAATTGAAAAGTTTTGATGGTTTCATGAATAAGTTCTGAATTTTTTGAAGAATCATACCATAAACAAAGAACCCCAAATGCCAGGTTCTTTTATCGGCAATAGAAATTGGTTAGTTTGAACAACACCTATGCTAATTTTGGCCAAACTGGATGACAAAAGGCAAACTTTGTGAACCAAAAAAAAAAAGTGGCAGAAACATTATTCTCAAGAAAAATTATCTGGTTTGCTCCACAGAAATGTTCCAAATGAATCTTTGGATTTTCCTATTTTGGGAGATTACACAAATTATATAGTTGAAAATATAAAAGGTAATTTTAGTAGCTGACTACTTGCATGACTTATACTATCTCATTTATATGTATTTTGAATTGAAAAATATATACAACAACGAGGACACTATAGGTAGTGCCTTGGTTATCAAATAAGTATCTTAGAAGTCACCAACACCATATCTTGCCTTTTTTGTTGACGTAATTACTAGCAGGTTTTAGCCACATATTTCATGATATATACAAGAGAAAAATACCGCAACACCATTTGAACTTTAGTCAAAAAATACATTGACCTCTAAAGTTTAAATCTTATAAATTAGCCCTTCTAATTTATTTTTGTGTCAATATTATCCGATCATCTATCTTATAGAAATACCGCAACACCATATCTTCACTCTCTCCTCTCTCTATCTTCTCTCCCTACCTTATCCTCTCCGCTTTCTCATACTATAAGTTTCTCTCTCTACTTTTTTTCTCTCTTCACTCTTTTTTCTCTCTACCTTCTCTCTCTACTTTCCTCTCTACCTAGAAAAGTAATAAAAAGAAAAAAAAAGAAAAAGAAAGAAAAGGATAAAAAAAGGAAAAAAGAAAAGACTAGAGAGTAGAGAGTTTTGCTCTCTTCCCTCTCTATTCTTTCTACCCTATCTCTCTACGTTCTATCTCCATTATCTCACCTGATGAGTTTCCCTCTTATTTTGTTATTTATTTGATGTTGTTAGTTCTTAATTATACCATCATGTATATACTATATTTATTTTGTTATTTATTCAATATTGTTGGTTCTTGGTTACATGTAATGTCACTATTTCACATTGATACTGTTAATTTTTCTAATAAGACGAATGTTAGTATTAATTTTCATGGCTACCATCAAAAACTACTTTCAACTTGGATTTTGGTAGTGGGAAAATTTTCCAATTACAAGGTTAGAAATTGTAAGTTCATTAATTTGAGAATCATAAATGCTTCTACTATTCCTACAATAGCTATGGATTCATCTCGATGTGCAAGACTTAAAAGATGGCAAATATTATCAAAGAAAAGAAATAAAAATCTTAATAATGTTGGAGCACAATCAAAAATTTTTTGATATAGATAATACTTTATCAATGTCGAAACTTTTAAATTATGAGTTTAGAAATTATAAGTTTGATAATTTGTAGATGATAAATGATTCTGCTATTCCAACAGTAGCTATGGATTTATCTCAGATTGCAAGACTTAGAAGATGGCTAATATTATCAGAGAAAAGAAAAAAAGATCTTAATATTGTTAGAACACAATCAGAGCCTATTGAAAGTTAGTATTTTTTTTCCTCCTATTTATTTTCTATAATTATATTCCAATAATTATATTTATTTTTATTTAAAAAATCAAAACTTATATACATTACTTTTTAAAAAGATTTACTCAACCTTGGGATTTCGGAAGGCCTAATTGTATATATGAACAATGTGGTGCTATTATGTGGTATGAAGAAAGAATTATAAAATCTAAAAAAAATTTAAATTTCAAATTCTCTCTATGTTGCTCAGATGGTAGAGTGAAGCTACCACTTTTCAAAAATACACCTCTGATGCTTGATGAATTGCTTGCTTATGATGGTGGTCAGAGATCAACAAGATTCTGAGAAAATATAAGAATATATAATTTCATTTTTTCTTTACTTCAATGGGATGAAATATTGATATATAGCTCTATTAATTATGGTTCAAGCCCTTATATCTTCCATTTGAATGGCAAAAATCATCATAAGACTTGGGTTATTATTGCCTATTGAGGAAAATAAACCTAAATTTATTTAATTATATATTTATGATACTGATAATGAGGTCTCTAATAGAGTCAATTGTTTAGAAAAGAATTATGGATCAAAATCTCTGGATCTTGATATTGTGATAGATTTGATACAAAGTTAGACAACTACAATTTTTTTGTCCTAGCTTTTCGAATGGCGCATGATAGATTCCAAGAGTCTGATATCGCTAAGGTCAGACTTCGACTTTTGAGTGATAGAAATATCGATACAAGATAATATAATAGCCCTTCATGTTCTGAGGTTGCTGCTTTAATTGTTGATGATTTTGATATACATTCTTCTGGCCGTGATATTATTATTGAACATCAAACTAATGGTTTATATCGTATTAATGAACTACCTCCCGATTTTATGGCAATGCAGTATCTGTAAGTTTTTTCATATGGTGAAGATGGTTTCTATATTGGTATTATAAGAAGAAGTATTATTGAAAAACAATAACAAAAATATCAAAATGTGAGTATAAGAGAATTTTATGCTTATCGATTACAATATCGAATATCTAAAAGTCATACGTTATTATGATGAGGCAGGCTATTTTAGTAATATATTGTTGATTGCTATACTTGTATTGAAGAGAATCATCTTTGTTGGATTAGAAAGAACCAACCTCAACTTCGATCAGAATTATATTTTGGGTTGAAAGATGCTATTAATCTAAGAGGTGATACTCAAGCTTCATCAGTTGGAAAACATATTGT